>JBBYHL010428552.1:0-18446 GCA_038381835.1 Adansonia madagascariensis
ATATTATTTATTTATTAAGTTAATTGATAATTTTATTTATTATTTTTAATATATTAAATAAAAATTTTCCCTAAAACACTTTTAAACAAAGTCTCTTATATGTATATGTGTAGCTATGGGTTTATCAAAGGAATCCTATGAGACTTGAGATAATTTTATTCACAGTGATTATTAGAAATAAATTTTTAAAAAATATATTTTATATGATTTTAATAAATTTTCATTCATGACAAGCTGTTTCAAGATCTTCCTAAGATTTCCGCCAGTCCATCAATCAATTTCTCGAAAGAAGGGGACAGGGTTTTTATTATTAATCCTTCTTATTGCCTTGCTTAATGTACAATCAAATCAAATTCTATTACACACTGCTTTATTGATTAATAATGTTTGTTTTTTCCCTTTTTTTTTTAACTGAATGTTTTTCGTACCTTATTATAAAAGATGAAGGAAAAAGTTTTAATTCTAATATTTTATATTAAATATTTAATTTTTTATGAAATTAACTTTTCATTCTTTTTTTTTTTTTGGCATGATTTTGTAATTCTAAAAGATAAAATTCATTAAAAATACTCTGATAGTAACCCAAACGAGAAAATATGAAGATTCTTTAAATTAAAAAAATATATATCCTATTTCAAACCAAAAAAATATATATAAAATTTTAATAATTTTAAATATTATATGACATGAGATTTAAAAATATCTTAAAGGATAACATATCGTAACGAATTTTATTTCAATCATCTTCTGTTTGGGACTTTGAAGACGGGACATGGCAACCGAAAAACCTTTAGTCTCCTCCATTAATGAGTGTCTCAAACGATTTCATTTCAATCTTTTCAACAATCTTCAATGATACTATTACTCACATGATAAGATATTATGTTATATTATGAAAAGTCCTGTGCTTTTCCACATTTATTAAGGTTTTCTATTTTTTCTTTAAAATATATTATTATATTAAATAAATCAATTTTATGAAATTAAAAAAATAATGTAATAATTAAATTTTGTTATTTTTATCATCTTAAAATTTTTCCTATTATAAAATGTACAGGGTCTTCTTTTTTTCTCTTTATGGCAAAAGTTATAGTTTAATAATAAAAAAATAATGAAATTATTATAAAATATAAATTTTTAGCTGATACCAATAAATTAAGTAAAATTTGAGCTTCATATATATATATATATATATATATATATTTGTGGTTTATATGGTTTGTAGAATTAAAGATGTTAAAGAGGGGCAGCTACCCCAGTGTTGGAGCAAAGGCAGAGAGGTGGGTGAGGGTTGGAAGGCAAGGATATGATGTGTGAAGCCCCACAATGTCCAATGATCTTATGTGGTTTCACAACAATAATTTTTATTTTTTTAATACTTTATATGTATATTGTTATTACTATTCTCAGAATAATTATTTCCAATTAATCAGGCCGAGATTCCTAGTCTGCTGGCAAAAAGATTTTTTCATTTTTGGTTCTTGGGAAAAATAAATAAATTATATTAAAGAAAAAAAGATGATGGCATAGTGGGGGGGGGTAAAAATAAATGATGTGATAAATCAATTTTAAGGTTGATTTGTCTGAAAGAATAAAAGATTACGTTTGTAAAACGTATAATAATAAATCCTTTTTCCTTTTGTTTTCGCTTTTGTTAATGAGAATCTTTGGTCTTTCATTTCAAAACTAGAGAATTTGTCAAAACTAGAGAATTTGTTGGTTACTAATTGAAAAGCATTTGTTTAATATTTACGTCATGTGTTTTGCTTAATTTGAACAGCTATCAATTGATCGACAACATTTTTTGAAGAATTATTGGAAAAAAAAAAGGAACATTTTCTTTAATAAATAGTGTGGATTTATCTTTACCGGCTGCAAAAATAATGGACAAGATATGATATAAAGCTTTAAATAAAGAATAAGAGAAGAACCTGTTGGGGTTGACAGATGGTGGACAGGGAACTAGTACCAGTCTGCGTGAGAGATCGAGGTCCTTTTGTTTAATTATTAACAAAATGCCTTTTGAATACTAACCATAATACTATATATATATATTTTTAATAATAACCGAAGCACTCTGTTGGAACAAACGAGAATTTATTATTCCAACATAGTATTTTGGTAATACTTTTTTTTTTATAATTTATTTTTATGAATAATGCGACTTATTTTGATAAGATTAATTGTTATAATGTTGTGATATGTATTTAAATGTATAAATAATAACAGTGATAGATTAATTATAATAAAAAATAATTATTAAAGATATTAAATTAAAATATATTTATATAATAAATAAATAAAAATATTATATTTATATTAGATAATGAAATATATATTCAAGTTATATTGATTTTAAAAATAAATAATTTAAAGTTTTAAAAATAATGAAAAGGTTGGAAAAAAAAAAGAAAGATATTTCTCCATCTGTTGGAGGCCCCTGCCCCTAGAGTCTAATCAGAAGGGTCAATGGAGTAAAAACCCTTACTAGGTTACATCTAAATGCAATTTTAATTTAAATTGCAACATTATTCTGCTCCTTTAAAAACAAAAACCTATTGGTATCAAAATTGATCTCAAATATTCTATTTTTTATTTACAAGATAAATCCCAGTAAAATTTAATTTAATTTTCAACACCTGTGATTCAAATCAACTCGCATTAAGTAATCGATGGATGAATTATGACCAAGGGAGAAATGACATCCAAATCAAAACTAGCTGGTTTTTTTTTTTCTTTAAAATGCGTCGAGGTACAACAATTGAATGGACATCAAATCAACATATATTAGCATATTCTAGTTCGTCAACATAGTAAAAAAAGAAAAAAATGATGGGAGGCAAAAGATTAGGGGACCAGATGGCCGAGGCAAAGGCATCCAAAAAGCCTTTGTGGTGGAAAAAGGAAGCAGATCTGTGGAGGAATAGCCATGAAGTTCATGACCACATGACCATGCATCGCATTTTTGGGTTAAAAGCCTAAGGTGCTGCTCTCCTGTGTGTTTAAAGCCTTTTTTTTTTTTTAAATAAAATCTTATAGTAACATGTTACTCTTACTTGATTCATACGAGGTTATTTGATTAATATGATGAAATCTATCGTAGTTTTCTCCTTAAAAGACATCATCAGCCACAAATCAAGTTAAAGGAAAATCTAAGCTCTCTTTCTGAATATTACTCTTTAAAAGTAATTATATAAATTAATTGTATTAAATTTTTGGTTTAAAATTTAGTCTTTACTCATAGAGGAGGGATTCAAATCAAACAAAGCAACCTTTTCTAACTTTCATATAACATGGACAGCTTCCAAATTTTCTTCTGTTATTTGAATAATCAAATTACAGGCACATGTTTAATGCAAAAAAGAAGCATAATTCGGGAGAGAAAGCCTTTCTTTTAAATAATTACATGTGAAATCATTGATCTCACATTGATCAATTGTGTATATAGAGTACTACTATTTAAAGGCACTTCACATTATTGTTCAGCTACTTTTCAATCTTTCACATTGATCTCTTGTTAAAGCGACAACTATGGGTGGTGGTCCGGTGTATGCCTAAATTATTTCACTTGTTTTAGAAAAATTTTCCATAAATGGCAATTCGTGATTGGCTACTCAATAAAAAAAAACAAAAATAATGTAGAAAAAAAAGAAACATGTTATATGAATTATACAATGCATCAAAACTCAACGCTATATATTAATTTGCCATACAAAATTCATTTTCAATGTTTTGGTCATTGCCTTACATGGTCACATATAATTTTTTTTCTTTAAATTACTTTTCAAATGAAATTTTGATTGAAAAAAGATTCTTCTACTTTTTAAAAATAATTTTTAAAAACATGTAATAAAAATTAGAAGATATTTCAAAAAAAATTAGGATTATATTTTATGATTTAAAAAAAAAGTTGTTATAAAAAATTAAGATAACGAATAATAAATGAAAATTACTTAACTGTAGATTATACAACTTTGTCACTAATAAACTCATATACTATTATTTTTTTGGCATAATTGTTTTATCAAAATTTATTTTTTGTTAATGCAATTGCAAGGATTAAGGAGGGTGGTTGAGTAGTTAGGGTTATTACTAACAGTCCTTTGATAAAGTTGATACAAAAACTGTTAGATCAAACCAAATTTCCATACATCTTCAGAATAATTTTTATTTTTATTTTTTGTAAAATCTAAAAAAATTTAATAATTTTAAATACTAAAAAATTAATGATATAAAAATTTTAATTAAATATAATACAAAATCTGATATAATAAAAAAGAACAGGTCATTTTTTAAATAATTTTTTTATTTTATTGGAAAAGTTAGAAATAAAAGGCTACCAAACTGTTGCATTTTCTTTCTAGTCGCTGGGTATATTTAGTTATTTACTAAAAAAGAGGGGGAAGAGATAGTTCTCTACAGGCTGTTTAAACAGTAGAAAACAATTATTTATGCAGGAAATGACAAAAATGACAAATAAAAATTCAATCGCTGCAAAAATAGAAAGTAAAAGAAATAATGTCGGCACAAAAGCAATTGGGAGTCCAATGATGTCAGGCTCACAGCCGGCCTTGCGCCCTAACCCTAAGCTTTGGTTCTCTATACACAATTTCAGGAGACGCAAATATTGAAGTCCAGGGAATAATTTGGCTTTCAGTCTTTGAAATCAGGCTTTTTAACACTCGGCTTATTTCTAGGACAAGCCAAAGCCACCTTTTCCTTTTTTTTGATAAATTCCTTTTCGATTTATTTTGAACGTAAATTTTTTTAAATATAAAGGTAGTGTAAAATAAATAATTTTAATAAATATTTGTTTCGTTCGTTCTGTCTTTTGAATTCATTGTCTAACTCTTTAAAATGTTTTATATATTATTTTATAATTTTATTATAAATTGGATATATACTAGGCTCATATATTACTAATATTTAATATATACTTTTAGTATATATTTGCATATTCTATTGTATTAAAAAATTTTATATATTAAAATTATATTTATGAATAAATTATAATATAATTTTTTTATAATATTAAAATAAAAATAATTAGTAAAAATTGGGATGATGTAGCATGAAACGATTATATATATTATCGACATTTATTAAGGCGAAATATTCAACGTCCATATAAAAATGAAACAAAAACGAATAAAACAATCCCGTGCATTCCTCAATTGGCGTTCCTACGTAAGATCAGCTTATCATAAAAGTCAGCACTGGCCACCAATGAGATTGATTTATAAATTTAGCAGACTGTTAAGTATCGTTATTTCACTAATTTGGTTAAATCTCAAACACATCAGATTGATATAGTATTATTTAAAAATAAATTCAAATAAAATTTAAAATCGCTATAAAAATTAAATCTAAATCAAACTTAAAATACTCAATAATATTTTATTAAAAAAATTAACCCCATAAGCTGGTCCAAGGTCAAACGCAGGTGGCTATCAGAATGGTGCAATTTGGCTCATTTTAACCCCTAGGCTAGCCTATAAAATTAGACGTGGCCCTACCCACACCCCTTGGGATTGAATCCAATTTATCTTAATTAAGAATTATTGTTCATGCTAAACTCCTAGCCGGGTGATTCATAGGACTGCAAACAGATTAAGTCGTGTTAAATATACTAGTAACAAATGAGCTGAAATTTTTTGAATTTGCAGAGTTTCATCTCGAGTCTAAACGTTAAAAGAAAATAGCACTGTCCTTCCTCGTTTTGAAATATATTAGGCCTATAATTGGATTTTAAGTAGTTAGATTTCTACGGGTAAGACATATGGTAAATTTATAATTATTTGATGGTTAAAAATTTTAAAAATATTTAATTTTTATGTGTTAATATAAAAAACTCTCGATAAAAATAGCTAAACCCATTAAATCATGTTCCTACGACAAAACTCTAATACCTTTCGAGAATATTTTATCTTTACAAAATTTAAAAATTTTATACCTAATTAATCTAACCCAAAAAGATACTTAATTCAGTCAATTAAAGAAGTCATCAAATAAAATTACGTAAGGCAGACAGATAAACTAACCCAAATTCACAAAAAATTTATTTAAAAATTTATTCATATAAATTAAATTAAATAAATAACTCCAAGTTGTTAATAAATTTTCGCGCGTTAAGGCTTGTGGGTTGTGGATGTGACTGTAGAATATGGTGGAGAGAATTTTCTTTTAATTGGAGTATTCTGTTGTTCTCAACTAGAAGCTTGTCCCCTCCATCATTGCTTGGTTGAGATTGTCCTGATAACAGCAAAAATAAAGTACCAATATCTCATCAACCAAAAATGATTGAAAAATGAAGAAAAAATATATATATTTTGTTGAGAGTTATTGGTTAAGGTGTCAATCAGATAAAAAAGATGACAATAGATGATGTTAAGGGTGGTAGTGATGGATGGATGCCATCATTGTTGGACTCTGTCTAGTCGTTCCACTTACATTAATTGAGTCAGACATTAGGGTCCTGCTTTATATAATGAAATATCTTACGACAAGTAAAATCTTGACAAATCCTTGGAAGGAGGTTTTATGCTTTATTATTATTATTATTGTTATTATTATTATCACAGGTGTTTGATTGATACGGGGAAACTAATAATTAAATCTGGAAATGAAAAATATTCTGAATATTCATAGCGGAATCAGCACAGCTTTTTGTTAGAATTGAAAGATCTGTTTCAATAATATTATGGAAGCTCAGAAAGGTAGCAGTTGACTCTGCTAATTTGGCTTTGTGTAATTCTTGGGAACTAAATTCTATCATGTTTACTTGAGTAGTGATCATTTGAGTGATTGTTTACTTGTACGTATGTGCTAGCTTGCCGCTTTCTTTGGGTAAATATTACATTTTAACCAAATTATTTTGATAAAAAATCATACCCAAGTTACTCTAAATATCCGGCTTTGAAAAGACTGAGGTTCCCAAACCTTATAAATTCATATTAAACTAGTGTAAATTATTATTATTCAATAAAAATTTTTATTTAAATTTAATTATAAAATATAAAAATATTAATATAAAAATATTTTTTAAATAATAAAATGAGTCATTAAATTAATCTGACCTCGGTCCAAGCCCGATTAAAAAAAAAATAATTATCAATCACAGTTCGATGCATCGAACTTCTAGGCTGAAGTTGGCTTCTCCCCAGCCCTCATAAAAGTATTACCCGACAGACATTTAGAAAAAGATCATAAGAGCGGAGAAATTTAAGAACCACACCATGCAAATTGACCACCTAGAGATCCCTTTCAGATTGCCAATGTGCTGTAGATATGAAATAAAATAACGACTTAAAAATCCAAGGCCAATAGTATCCAGCTGACTGCAAAAGTATTGAGAAAATCACTAACGTGGTCAACGCAACACAAACTTGTTTGAAGGATTTAAATTGTTGAGTGTATGCGACCGACGCATTAATCTCAGGAGACAAGATTGTCATTTAGAGACAATGAGGCCAGCCGATCGATTGCACCATTGGCTTGTTGCTGCTGATGCGGACCAACATTCCTTAGAACTTCCATGGCCTCTGCAACTTTTGCTTTCAAAGCTTCTGGAGATTCCAGCAATTGTGAAACCTCATTCTGGTCCATCTCTAGAAGCATGCCTGTCACCTTAGCTTGCAGTATCATGCTCCAGCTGGTCTATAAGTGGCTATAGATTTTCACCAAGCAACTGCGTAAAACAAAAATGTCGAAAGAAACATTACTGAGGGACGAAAAGTTTGAGGACATTATGCTTAACACATCTACTTACTTCATTACAAATTAAAAGTACTATTCCAGCCTTTGGATCAAATTTAAATGAACCAAACCTTTAATTGTTTCATAATTTACAAGCCTCCTAATTTTAAAAATTTTTAAATAATGATCGATAGATAAAAAAAATCCAAGGCCAATAGTATCCAGCTGACTGCAAAAGTACTGAGAAAATCACTAAAGTGGTCAACGCAACACAAACTTTTTTGAAGGATTTAAATTGTTGAGTGTATGCGACCGACGCATTAATCTCAGGAGACAAGATTGTCATTTAGAGACAATGAGGCCAGCCGATCGATTGCACCATTGGCTTGTTGCTGCTGATGCGGACCAACATTCCTTAGAACTTCCATGGCCTCTGCAACTTTTGCTTTCAAAGCTTCTGGAGATTCCAGCAATTGTGAAACCTCATTCTGGTCCATCTCTAGAAGCATGCCTGTCACCTTAGCTTGCAGTATCATGCTCCAGCTGGTCTATAAGTGGCTATAGATTTTCACCAAGCAACTGCGTAAAACAAAAATGTCGAAAGAAACATTACTGAGGGACGAAAAGTTTGAGGACATTATGCTTAACACATCTACTTACTTCATTACAAATTAAAAGTACTATTCCAGCCTTTGGATCAAATTTAAATGAACCAAACCTTTAATTGTTTCATAATTTACAAGCCTCCTAATTTTAAAAATTTTTAAATAATGATCGATAGATAAAAAAATAAATTATAATATTATGATTTTAACTCTTCTTAAATTATAATGACGCATAAAATTAAATTATAAATTTAAAAAGTTAAATTAACAATTATAATATTATTGAGTTCATTTAAATTTATTTAATATTAATATATATTAAAATTTTTAAAAAACTTTAGGGTCGTGGCCCTCAAGCTATCATGAAGCTTCACCATCAATTACATAATATAAATATGATATAAAAAATAATTAAAGTACAATATGACAAGCTTATTAAAAACTGCATAAATGAAGTATTAAGATGTCAATTTATACAAATATACACAAAACATGTATATATGTAATACAAACAAACAATTATCGTGTCTAAATATATCTTATTCTAAAAGTGTTACAATTTTTAAAAATTATTTATTTGGTCTTTGATTATTTTATCTTTCAGATTTTCATCTAAATGTTTAATCTTTTTAAAACCCCAATGATAAAAAACTCTTTCTTTTTTTTTTTTGGCAAAATTACATGTAAAAAATAAATAAGAATTATCATTCATAAAAAACATTACTTAAAATAAAATATTATATAAAAAAAAATCAACAAATATTTATAAAATTTGAAGAAATTTATATATAACTTGAACTTAAAAGCTAATTTATATTTATATTTCTAAGCATACTTTTTTTAGAAGTTATTTTCATTAAAATATTAAATATTTATTTGGGTGGAAATTGAAATATTTAGGCCCGCAAAAAGAAAAAAAAGGCCCAAGATCGCAAAGTCCAAATCAGCTTTAAGTCGGCTAGCCTCGCTAATAACTATATCTCCGCCTTCAAACAAATGTAACGCTCCTCTTTTCGGCCCTCTCTTCGAATTCCCCAACGTTTGCTTTTCTTTGTTGTTTTTGTTCTTTATTTCGTCGACAAAAATATCCAAACACTGACAAGGCGAGGCCACTGCCACCGAAGGAAAATTAAAAAGAAAAAAAAAAAGACGATAGAAAATGGAAGCTGTTCCCCATTCGAATTCCCTCTCCCGCACTCGCCTACGCGCCACTGCTTTCATTCACCACATGCCTTGCCAGCTCGTCTTTCGCCCCGTCCAGCGCTTCCTCTTTCCCTCATCCACTATCAGCGCTGGCTCTGGTTTTCGCAGCTCATCCGTTTCCATTGTCGCCGCTAGCGCCACTGTCACCGCCAATTCCGTTTCGGTTTGTTATACCTTATCTCTTCGCTTTCAAATTTCTCGCGTTTCTTCTCTCTGCATTTTTTATTTCATGGGGAATTTTTAGTAAATTTCACTTCTAAGTATTAGCAAGCAATTTGTAATTTTTTTTTTATATTTCTTTTTAATGTTTGGTCGCATACTTTTGAAAACATAGCTGAAACTAATACTAATATTAGAACTGCTTTAGAAGCTAAAAATCTTAGGGAGAGTTCGCTTCTAATTAGCATGGAATTATGGAGTTTCATTCATTTTTATCTGAAAACGTTTGGCTTACTTGCGTTTCAATATCTCTATGCCCTTGATTTTGCTGTAGTAAATTGTAAGTTTTCAGGTGTATTAATCGATTCAAAGACAGTACCTAAGCTCTAAGAATATTGCTTTTCATTTGTTTTATGTGAATTCATTTGACTGATATATATATATATATATATATATATGTCTTCATCTTAAAACTTTTAGTTCTAATTTCTAATGCTTTAGTTGAATACAATTAATTTCTAATTTTATTTTTTGTTTCTATTGTCTGTATATTATGACACTACCGTTTTACTCAAAAATACTTTGATTCAAGAGGAAAACGGCAGCATGGGAAGATGGTTATATTGTTTTTAAACTTCACTCTTGTTTCTGTATGAACAGTTTTTTTTTTTTTTTGCCCATGCAGCCAAGAGATGGAGTATATACAGTTGGGGATTTTATGACGAGAAAAGAGGATTTGTATGTGGTAAAGCCAACAACAACTGTTGATGAAGGTATTTGTTATTCTTAGTCTCTATCCTATAATCTGTTGTATCTTTTATTTATTTATTTTTTTAAGGTCTAATTTAGTGATCTTTTGCTAACACCAACAGCACTAGAAGCCCTTGTTGAACACAGAATTACTGGTTTTCCTGTGATCGATGATGATTGGAAATTGGTATGTTATCTTACCCTTTAGTTTTCGTAATTGCATTCTTTTGGTAATTTTCAATACCAAACTATCATGAAATCTTGAACTTCTAAGTGGAATTGTAGCATTTTCATTGTCCCACCAGGCCTACGACCCAAAATTGAGTGTTGGATTGGATCTTTGATCTTGTCAATGAAGGGTAGAATTCTACTCTTCAAAACTGGAATTTTGGGTTCATGACTCATTAGGTTTTCCTTCTTTTTCCTTTTGTTGTCCATTACTTATTATATTATACTTATTTATACTTTTGCCTACGGCCCAAAATTGAGTCTTGGATTGGACCTTTGATCTTGCCAATGAAGGGTAGAATACTCTTCAAGACTGGAATTTTGGATTCATGACTCATTAAGTTTTCATTTTTTTTTTATTGTCCATTACTTATTATATTATACTTATTACTTATTCTATTGCCTTATTAATGATTCTATTACCTTATTCAATTATTAGTAAATCTAAAAAAATTAAAGGGTTCTGAAAAATAATGAAAAATCTAAACTAAGAATAGAAATCTGGATCTCTTAAAAACAATATAACCAACTCTTTCTTGTCCCGAAGGCTAGGAAAGTGAAGAATACTCCTTGTAATTATTTGTTCCATCATTTATCCTTCC
Source organism: Adansonia madagascariensis (assembly GCA_038381835.1). Taxonomy (NCBI): domain Eukaryota; kingdom Viridiplantae; phylum Streptophyta; class Magnoliopsida; order Malvales; family Malvaceae; genus Adansonia; species Adansonia madagascariensis. The sequence continues at coordinate 11,243 of JBBYHL010428552.1, forward strand.
TTTTAATTATTTGTTCCCTCAAATTGAATTAGAAAAGAAAACTCACATGATATGTTGGAACAACGCTTACTTATTTTTCTTCTCCATAATGCCCATGAACAGTTGCTTCGGGAGTCACTATATAAGGCTTAGCCAATCTTATTACTACAGAATCAAGTCAATCAACTTGAACAATGAAAACTTGACCTGATTTTTTGTGTAGTCTGGTTTTGGCTATACATACATCTTCTCAAATAAACTGTCCAGGACAAATTATTGTGGATGTTTCTTCACAATAATTATGATGATTTTCATGACGGGAAATGCTAGTTCAAATTGAATGCTCTCACAACCATGTTAAGGCATGGACCTAGACTATAAATTCTCCCATTTTTATGAACTAAAATAAGTAAGTAAATATCTAGGTGAAAGGGTGACCAATAGAGACTGTAGGTATACACATATATGTTCCTCCCTTTCTCCATACTTAAGACCTTTAAGCTGAGCATATGGTGGGTGAAGGAAAGATGGTTCTGCCCATATGATGACTTTCTGGACTTGTTCGCATCTCCTTTGTAGATCAACTCATTATTGCTTAATGTCTAAAGTGTCAACATTTAAGATGCCTTCTTTTTCCAAAATTTGCACCAGTAGCAGTCAATTTTGGTTTTTTCTGTTTGGTTTTTAAATCTGTTTGATCTTTTTGACCTAGTAAATATTAAGTATTACTTTTGGAATAATTGGAATTTGTTCTTTGCTGCTGCAGGTAGGACTTGTTTCTGATTATGATTTGCTAGCTTTGGACTCAATATCTGGTAAATTGAAGTTATCTGATGCATTCCACTATGTCATTCATCTTTCTTTTAGTTGTTATTTCCTTATTATCTGCTATCCATGTACCCAGTGTAACTCTGTACAATTTTGTTAGAAGTAGACAACAATGTTTTCAATTTCATCTTGATATTAGCAAAAACTGCAGTCTGATTTGAGCGTTGGATTTTTATTACTTACCTTTCTTGTGGTTTTTAGGATTTTCCTTTTGTTGATGGTATAGCGTGGACCAGTTAGTATTAAGCCATGACACAAGCCCTTCTATGGCAATTGCTCACTAAGAATGCCATTGCTCTTTTATTCTTGCTAGGCTAATAGAAAGTCGAGTGGGCATTGATTGTTGTAAAACGAAATTTCTTTAATATGATTGAGTAGAAGTCTGTGCCTTTGTGGAAATGTGTCATGAATCTGGGATATTTTAATGTAATGGTAGTGATTTCTTACTTAATTTGAACGTTCTTTCAACCAGGGCAGCGGGCTGAGAATGATTTGTTTCCAGAAGTTGATAGCACTTGGAAAGTAAGTGTAAACAGTCTATCTTCTTGAAATAGATGCATCTTTTTAGCAGGAGTCTAATCTTTCTGCATACTTTTATATATTATTTATTTGCGGAAATTTTTTATTCCATTAAATCATTATAACAAGTAAACATTAACTTCTTGAATCTTGATAAATAGAAATGAAGTTGTGGCAATTGCTTCCATCAGATTTAAAAAAATGGGATATAACAATTTTCTTGCCTTGCATTGGTTGGTTTATTTGGCAGAAAACTAACCTACCTTGGGCAATTGCAATTCTAAATCTGCGTATTTTATGTATTTATTTTCTAAAATGCTAGTGTCTTTTGGCAGAGGATTTTTTTTTTTTTTGCAAAAGAGAATAATTTCATGAAATTTTATATAATGTGAAAAAGTATGCCTTTATCAAATGCTTTCTGACACTGTGCTTGCGGTGGTGGAGCAAAATTATGTTTCTCCGACTTTTCATTTTTTCTTGAAGCACCTGTGTCCATTGCATATTTGGACATAGGTATAAGGATATGATCATCTTAGAATCCTCTAAATACATGAAAAATCTTAGAAAAGTTGAACATATAATTGTCTAACACTCACGTTCGAGTCCGAGTAACTTAGGAACAAAATATATGTTTTTCCATAAGTTAATACAAACTAGATTTTAAACTTTGAACGTTGCATAGCTTGGTAGTGTCCATTACAGTTTACAGCAACTGGCTCCAGAAGAACTCATTTGTACTAATCATTTAATTTTACGTACCGAGTGGTCCTTAATTTTGCAGACTTTCAACGAGGTGCAGAAGTTACTCAGTAAAACAAATGGCCAGGTTGTTGGCGATTTAATGACACCAGCACCGGTAGTTGTACGTGAAACAACTAACCTCGAGGATGCTGCTAGGTCTGTTGGACTTTTTCCGCCTTTGCTTTAGCACGTTTTGGTTAAATACTTCCCTAATAAATGCTTCTGCTTTTTTCTTTTTTCCTTTTTTGTCACAAGAGGAAAGCCTTTAGATTCAAATCTATAAATTCTTTATCTGAACTCATATCATCTTACACTTGAAACAAGCCCAATAAGCGGTCACTGTATACTTGGTAAAATATGTTCAAGGAAATTATCAAACTTACTAAATTGTTTATAAAAAAATTTCAGAATTTTGCTCGAGAGAAAATATCGTCGACTTCCAGTTGTTGATGCTGAGGGTAAGCTGGTAAGTGAAAAAATATTAAAAAAAAATTCCCTTTGATTTAAACCCTTTGTTCGTTCTGTTTTCTTCTGGTGTTTGCTAAGCTCTTTTTTTTTTTTTTTCCCCTTTTTCCGAAGGTCGGTATCATCACGAGAGGAAATGTTGTAAGAGCTGCCCTTGAAATAAAGCGCAAGAATGAAGGTAAAGCATAACTCTGAGAATATCATTCAAGGAAATTTTACCCATTTCGAGAGAGTCATTTTTTTTTCCTGCTAGCTTGTATCCATTAAGCAAAGAAAAGATTGGGGAAGAAGATTGCATGCTTAATATGTTTGATTTTATATCATATCCATTATTAACATCATAATTATACAACTATTTACCAAGGATTAACACGTTGGCAGGTAATACTTAAGCAAGTTCTTGTCAAATGCCTTTTAATCCGTTACCACACGTGCACGGTGAAATGTTATTATAGTCTGCTTTTTGAAACATAGCTTAAAGATTTTTGCAATGAAACATTGTTGCGTGGACAACGCTGATTTTGTAACATAGAATCCGAAGCAGTTGGTTGTTGAACTGAAATCACCAACTGTTAACTATTTTCGTTGCTAAATGGGGCTGCATTGAACTCCATTGTTATTTCTTGCGCTTCAGTTTTTTGTTTTTTTTTTTATTTTTGGGTGTAACTACCCAGCCAACAATAGTGTTTTTATTTGGATGTTTGGTGTAGGTCTCTCCTTTGAGTTCGATGTGTGGCTGATAGTTGTATAGTGTTTTTGTTATTTTTCCTGTTACTTCTCTGTGATGGTTGTTTTAAAATATGTATTTTTATATAAATTTTAATATACTAATAATTTATTTTTTTAAATCCATTCAGTTTGACAAGCTTAGTTTGAGTTGAATTTTAATATTAATTTGTATGATTTAGATTTGATCCAACATGAATCATTTAAATATAAAAAATATTATAAAAATAATTTTTTAATTTTTTAATATATTTAAATAAAAAATTTAAGCTGTTAGATCAAATCAAATTCAAGTTTGAATTTTAAATTTTGTTCTAGTTATGATTCAATTCAGCTTGGGAAGTCTTTATTATTTTTTATTGAATAATATTTTATAATTATATTTTTAATTGTATTATTTAAAATAATCAATTCTAAAACAAAACGGTATAAGAAAACTAAAACTGGTAGAGCATCTATTCCACATCAAAAAAGGCCAATGGACTCTTGAGTTTTTATTGTTATACTAAACAATATTCATCAGCCGATTGTGGTGGGGACTCGAATCCAAAATAGTTATGTTATGTCGTCTACAGGCATGGCCTGCAAGTTGTTAACTAACACACGAGGAAGAAAACAAGCACACCCAAAAAAAAAAAAAAAAAAAAACCTTTAATCTGATTGGTGTTTTAAACGAGGAGCGGCGATTTGACATGTTCCCAAACAAAGTCTACGAATCCAAAGCTTTTTTCGTTAAAAAAAAAAAAAAAAAACCCAAAGCATCGAGCTCAAGTGTTTGGTTAAACATCATCATCCACTTTCAGGCGAATGGCAAATCCCTTTTTTTTTTTTTTTTGGGCTTATTGTGTCCCACACCCACGGTGGAGAACCAAAAAATAATACCTAACTTAAAATCTTATCACTCAAGTACCTATAACTTTAGTGGAACACAATATTAAAAATACACAAAAAAATTAAAATAAAATATTAATTTATTTAACGTATTAAATTAATTATAACAAGTAAAATTACCACGAATTATTAGATTTAAAATTTTTTATGCACTGGGATGTATTTTGTAGGCTATTGCCCCTTGCCCACTTTCCATCTATTTGTTCTGGGCGAGGAAAGAGCTTTAGACGCAAGATGAAAGAAGAAAAAAATAATTAAAAGCTTGTGAAAAGCTGAAAACCCAAATAATGACAATGTTTTTTTCTTTAAAAAGAAATAGAAAGAAGAAGGAAATAAAAAGATAGAAATTTTAGTACTAAATATACATTTACCCCTTTTTTCTTACAATACGCAAAATTGTTTTGCCATTACATCCCAAATATCAAAATGAAAAAAAAAAAAAACCCTAAATAGAAAAACCGAAAGATTAATTAATACAAAGGCTTCATCATTTCTTCAGCCGTTACTTAGACTTACTTACCTCCACTATGGCGCACGTTAGCTACTGGCCACAGTGCATGTTAGCATCCACTCAGCTTCTTCCCCCTCCCTTTCTCAGCTCAGCCGCCAAAAGAGACGGACCAAATATTGCTACTTCATAATAAATGATAATGATTGGATTGGAAGGTCATAATTAAATCAACTCTCTTTTTGTTTTTTTTGCTTTCTACTTCGTTTCCCATTCACCATCTGAATCCTCCGGATCGGGCATCTTGTTCAAGTCAACCCGCTGTAAGAACCCGGCACTTGGCTTCAACTCATCGCCATAACTCCGATTATAATTCTGATTAAGATTATAACTATCATGACCATGATGATGATGAGATGACTCAAGAGCATCAACTCTAGCACCAACTTCAATAGCTTTTTTCCTTATAGAAGCCGCCGACAAATCGCCACCGCCGCCGCCGCCAACTTTCTCCCCAGCCAAAAGTTCGGGAAAATTCAACCTAGCCGATGGTCCACGTAGGTAAAAAACCGCCGTATCATACGCCCTGGCCGCCGCGACCGGGGTCGAATAAGACCCTAACCAAATCCTCGACCGTTTATTCGGTTCCCTAATCTCAGCCACCCATTTCCCCCACTTCCTCATCCTTATCCCTTTATACGGCCTTTCCGTAGACTTTCTCGAACCCTCTCTTGAAGCAACAACTCCTGTTCCATCTTCCATGGCTTCGAACTTGTTCGACAAAATCTATGTACGTTTCTCAGCTTTGGGTGCGGGATTTTTTCTTTTTAATTAGGACAGGGGAAGGGAAGAACAAGGAAACGGAAGGGTTGAGTATTTTTAAGATGGCAACATGTTATGTTTAGTTTGGTTGTGTCATGCGTTTAAGGTTGCACGTTGAAATGTCTTTCCGAGACATAACGAAGTATATGCCGAGAACTCAGAAAGAAATGGGAACGAAAAAACAAAATTTCCAAATTCACCGACATAAATACCTCTAAGTTTTTATTTTTATTTTTTGTAATTATTTTTTCCCCTTAAATGTTATAATTTTGGGGGGAAAAAACGGAGATGCTTTAGTCTTTGGCATCATATTAGGGTTTGTTCTTTATTTTTGGCCTTGTTTTGGTATATTTTGAGAATAAAAAAATTTATAAAAAAATTATTTATATATATTAACGGTAAAATTCTTTATTTTTTATAACATAAAGATGAAATTTATACTAACATAAAGATTTTGTAAAGTTCTTTAAATTTATTTATATATTTATAAGGGAAATTAAAAAAAATTATAATTTCTATTATATTTTATAAGAATATGTATCACTCAATTAAATTTATTAGTGAAAATTTAGTTGGAGAAGAAAGACGCAGTAAAATTAATCTTTTACTTATTTCTATTTACAAAATCTAAAAGATAACATAAGGATGAACTTTGTCTTTTACATATATATATATATATATATATATATATATAGGATAATTTAAACGTTTTCAAAGGAATATGAATATGAGAGGTTGAGACTCCAAATTAAAATTTTTCGAAGAAAGAATTATATATATATATACACACACACACACGCACCAATGTCTTGAAAAATTTATGAGGAATTTTATTAGAGGGTTTAGGGTTTAACAGTGAGAATATATTCTAAATTGTGAGATTAAATAGTGTCATTAGGTGCTTGTTTAACTGCATTTGTACTTTAAATTTTTTAATCAATAATAAATTAATTAACTATATAAAATATCACAATGAAATTATATATTTTTCTGCTTATAACATTAAAAAAAATTCACCATTAATATATTTTTCTGAAGCTTTTATTGAAATTGCTAAAATTTAATTTATAATTATAAAAATTAAAAAAAAATTAATATCTTACGAACAAATCAATAATTGTTGACTAATTAATTTAATTTTAGGGTGAATGTTTCGGCATTTTTTTTTTTTGTTATTAATACTTTTATTTATTTATTTATTTTTTAAGGGGGGGGCAATAGCAAAGGGGCTGGTGGGTGGGTGGGTGGGTGGTCGGTTGATGGAGATGCCGTTTCCTTCCACGCAATAAAAGTGGATGGGCATTTTTATCCCCATCGAATTTTTTTTCCTTTGATAAATTTGAGGATAATATTGGAAAAATATTTACTAATTGTGTTATGGCCCACCAACCCTCACATCAATTTAATAAATTCAAGATTTTATTTTTTATATTTTTATAAAGATTAAATAATAATAACAATACCTTTCATAAAAAAATATCAAATAACGTGGATAATTACACTAATTTGATTACAACAAGCCATGTGTAATGCAAAACACTCTTCTAGATCTTATCCTTGGACATATATAGAGGAGAATCAAAGTTATCCCAATTTAAAATTAATTAGTTTTACTTTTTAAAATTTAACATACAATTTTCATTTTAAAATATTAATTATTAAATTTAATAATATAATTATATTCACCATATTTTTTAAATTTTAAATTAATTAAATATTTTAAAATTATATTTTTTAATATTTATTTAATAATTAAAATATTTTATACCAGATAAAATTATTAAA
>JBBYHL010428572.1:8954-20240 GCA_038381835.1 Adansonia madagascariensis
TTCTGTATCTATACACAAAGCAAATTTTATCTTCTAGTATCAGTATAATGAACTTTGTATCGATAACAAGAAAAAATGTTTCCAGTCTTAAGATTTGAAAACTTGTATCGATACTACAAAGGCTTGTATCAGTATTCTTGCTTATCTATTGATACATTTGGCCAAAAATCATGATTTTAACTACCGCCAAGGCTTGTATCGACATAAACATGCGAAGATCGATACCATACCTTAGATATCAATACCAAATCCTTTTGTATCAATGCTGCCAAATTTTGAATTTTTAGTGTTGTGAAAGCTTCGTATCAATACTTATGCACCAATATGATTTTCACATACCTTATGCTCTCTGAATACCTCACTTTAGTAAGAAATAATGGGAAACTAACTCGTGCTCATCCAAATTATTTCAAGGGTGACCAAAATGATAACCTCTATGCCTTAGATGATGGCCAAGACAATATGGGGTGTCTAAAGTACAATCTAATGCTTAAGGCCTAAAAATTATCCATATGATGTGGATAAGGTTATGTCTGAGATTGGATGACTTTTGGAGCCAAATTATGACCAAATTCAAGCTCTAATGTAGTGGTGCAAAGTGGTGAAAATGTCTCGAACAAGGCCAAAACTACAGATTGTATCGATAGAATACATTTTGTATGGATACAAAGCATTTCGTGTCAATATATAGAATAGATTTTACATCGACACATTCAAGCCTGCATTGATACATTCACTTATGTATCAATACATTTTGGCCAAAAATCATGATTTTAGTTGCAACATAACCCTATATCAATATAATTGCTCATATATCGATACTCTGACTTATCTATGATACATTACTCTTTTGAATTGACACGAATAGTGAAATTTTGAACTTTGATGATGTAGAAGCCCTATATTGATACATATAGGCTATATATCGATACATGCATGTAAAAATTTGGACTTTTCATACCTTTGACTCTCTAAACACCTCAAATTAGCTACAAATGATAAAGAACTGATGTATGCTCACTCGAATGGCTTCGATAGTACCCTGAACAATGACCTTTGATGCTTACTGTGTTGGCTTAGACAAAATTGAGTGTCTATAATGGTATACAAACCTCCCTTAAAGTTGAAATTTAAACTAGTCCAACAAAAATTTAGGAGGATAAAACCAGTTTATGGAATTAAAAATAAGTAAATAAGCAACTCGAGGCAGATTTCCAAGAGGTGGCCAAATACTTCTGGTCCCCAAAAAGGATGGCAAAGTAAAAATATATGTTAATTACTGAGACTTGAACTAGAGTAACCCAAAAGATAACTTCGCGTTCCCTTACATAGACAATTTGGCAACAACGCATCAAAGAAATACTTTATTCTTCTTCATGGATAGATTCTTATGTTATAACCAGATCAAGATGGCACCTAAGGATATGGAAAAAACCACATTTATTACCATCTGGGGCAAGTTTTACTACAAAGAGATGCCCTTCAGGTTAAAGAATGTTAAGGCAACATATCAATGAGCCATGGTAAAGTTGTTTCATGACCTAATGTATAAAGAAATAGAAGTCTATGTGGATGAAATAATTGCCAAATCACCTAAAGAGAGTAGCCATGTTGCTAATCTTTGTAAACTCTTTGATTGACTACAAAAGATTCAACTTAAGCTTAACCCTACTAAACACACCTTTAGTGTCACCTATGAGAAGTTGTTAAGCTTCACCAAAAATTAGAGCCATTCAAAATTTATCACCACCTTGCACATAAAAAGAGGTGAAAAGCTTTCTGGGAAGATAGAATGTATTGCCAGATTCATATCCCAATTCACCAACAAATGTGATTCGATCTTTTGAATTCTATAGAAATAAAACCCAGGGAGTGGAATGATGAATGCTAAAAAGCATTTGATAAAGTCAAACATCATCTCCCAAATCCACTACAGCTAGTACCATCTATCCTTAGATAGTCTCTAATCTTGCATCTGTCAGTTTTTAAAAAGTCCATGGGATGTGCGTTAGGTCAACATGATGAATTAGGTAGAAAGGAATAAGCCATCTATTATTTGAATGAGGAGTTCACAGAGTGAAGAACCGTTACTTTAACGGTTGAAAAATTATGTTGTGCTCTGGCTTTGAACGTTTGGAAGTTGAGGCAATACATTTTATATCACACCACATGTCTAATTATAAACTTGACCCTATCAAATACTTATGTAAAGCTTCTGTGCTGTTAGGAAGGATAACCTATTGGAAAAATAAAATAGTTTATGTAGTGGAATTTAAAAAAATTTTTAAATCGAGTCTTTTTAAATTATGTTGTTATATACTATAAAACCACCATAATCAATTGCTTGAGTTGCAAATTTGAATATGTTGTTCAAGAATATCTAGATCTATGTGCAAGCTTTAACCAGCTAGCCTTCTTTACTATTCTCCAATTCTGAAATGGTAGAGTGGTAAGTGCTTTTTGTCTCGATCTAGTCCAGATTCATACAGCTTGATTCTCCTTCAAGACTACCTTTGTGCCAACAGGTTAAAATTCATGAGATCTCATAACTAAAAGCCCTAAGGGTGGTGCAAATGGTCTAACTTAAAACCCTAGGCATATGCCTCTTATTTACGTCAAGTAACAACGTAGCCTTAAGTTTAATTTTTAATTAAGATAATTATTTTACTGCCTCCATAGGATCCTAATATGGTGCTAACCCTAATAAAGGATTCCACTAAGTTTTCGGCCAAACCCAAATAAATATTGCTTTGGTCCAATTTATTTTAGGGAGTTTAGCCCATTTAATCTTAATACTTAATTAATTTTGATTAAACTATTAATTTTATTTACCCCAATAAGTTTTCACAACTCTAGTTCTAATTTGAAATAAAATCATGGCAATTTTTTTGAATAGAATAATTATGTACTAATCATAAAAAAAGTAACTATAGTAAAATGACATGAATCAAGATTGTCCCAGAACATCCATATTCTTCATAACAAACGGAAATTTAAGATGCCGAATCATACCCTAAAAGCTTCTCAAATTACATTTGAGGGGAACGTTACAACACTGCCTTGTGTCCCTAACAAAACCTTTTGGACCATATCCCTTCCTATCAACTCAGTACCTCTAAACCATTTCCCAAAAAAAGCTTTTTTCAAGGTGCGTCTTAGGTTTACCACGGCCTTTTATCCCTAATTCTTTCTTATCATTTTGATATCTCAAAACCAAATTCCTTATCAATGCAAACCCTCAAGGATTAAACATAGAATATTCCCTATGTCTTAAACCTTGCACTACATGCCTTTCTATCAGTGGCAAATTGAAATGGAGCATGCTTAAGCATGTGAAGTGAAAAGGAAAATTAAAGGATGCTTTTGAAAGAAAAGAAAATGAAAATGAAAACTGTATCACCCTGTGATTAAGATATTTAAAATTTCTCTAAGACAACTTTCTTTAAGGAATGTTTCTTCAGTTCACATAGTTTTGTTTGAGATGAAACATGGCCATTTTTCATCATCCATTCACAAGTTAGAAAACTTCAAAAGAAACCTTTAAGCCTAATGAGTTCTTTCTTTCAAAAGAAATCTTAGTAAAGAATCAACACTGACCTTAGGGGCATGAAAAGCCTTGTAAGGAAAATAAGGCAAATATCCCACTCCACAATCATGAAAGTGCCCAACATCAAAGGGTAAGTGCAAATGTACCAAGTTTCCAAAATGTAGAATTATCTCTGAAAAATAAAAAGAAAGATCAAAAGCATAAAATGGAAAAATGAAAAAGAAAGAGAAAAACTAAACCAAAGAAAAAGTAAAAGCAAAATCAAGAAAGAAAGAACGAAAGATCACAAAATAAGGACATCTTAAAAGTAAAAGGGACAAATGCCTCTATGAAAAGAAATGGTCCTTAATCTAATCACCTATAAACACTAACTTTGTGCCATATACCCTTTCTTTCAAAACCATGAACCTTGGCCTATACCATGGTCCTTGAAAAATCTATTCCAATTAAGCATCGCCAAGTGAATTGACAAACCCATTCTTCAAGAAATGGCTCTTTTGATAAATTTTGAGCCTTCCTAAGAAGCATGACGAAGCAACTAATAAAAAAAAAAGAAATAAAAAATGGACAGATTGAAGCTTTAAGGTGAAAACCTAAAAAACAGGTAATCTAGAGCAAAGTAAAGAATTTTCGGTGTCATTCATGGAATTATCGAGGTCTTGATAAAGAAACCATTATTCAAAAGAAATTTAAGGACACCTAAAAATCCTAGAACATCCTAATTTGTTATTTTTAGAGGGACCAACTCTTAAAACTAAATCCCTATTTTTCCAAATTAGCCTTACAACTTGGAACCCATCACGGCCAATCTTGGTGCCAGTCAAAGCATTAGTAGTATGAAGCTTAAAATAATATCAAATTTATTAGGTTTTTAAGGAATTCATGCTCTATAAGGACTAGTCCATTCGTGAGCCTAAAGGAACAAGGAATCTATTTCACTTGTCTTGAAACTTTCTGGAACTAATCAAACCCTTTTCCAGGCCTTTTATCCTAGCCAAAAAAGCCCAGTTGCCACTCAAGATATCTTCTAGCCATAGATCATCAGTCTTTAAGAGATTTGAATATCATGCTAACTTGGGAGCTTTCATCAAAAGAGAATTCCAAGCAAAAAAAAAAAAGACAGTGACTCATCTAATCAAGGGGCAAAGTTGGGATTAAAATGCCTCTTAACTTGAAGAAAGGAACTATCAAGAAAGGTCAAGCTAGATTTGAAAAAGAGTAAGCCACAACTTTAACCTCTACACCTTAATGAGCATACATGTCATCATTCATGAAAATGTGCATCATTCGTATAGGCATTCGAGCATCATTAATCAACGTACACTTTACTTCAAGCGTAATTGCATCATCACCAATCTAGAATTTGCATCATTTTTCATGCATATATAGGCTTTCGCACTCATTCATCTGTATCTCTATAAATTTATGCTCAAGGACCCTCACATTTATGTACATCCATGTTCATGAGCATTGGCACTCACATGTATTCTCATTCACCTATAATCACACTCATGTGCATGCTCATTCATCACATTTGCTCTTATGTTCATTCTCTTTCTTATCCATTCGTACTCATTGGCAGTTGTATTCATACTCAAACCTATTCACGTATAAGCACACTCATCTATATTTGCACTCACATACACTCTTACTCATGAACATTCATTTGTACTTATATGCATTCTCCTTAATATCCATTTATACTCATGAGCATTAGCACTCATTTGCGTTCTCACTCACAAGCATCACACTCACATACATTATTACTCATGAGCATCACACCCATATGCATTCTCATTCACCACATTTGCACACGTGCATTTGTATTCAATCATTTGCATTCATGTGCATTCTCTTTCATATCTATTTGTAGTCATGGGCATTTGCACTCATACTTAAACACACTCACATACAATCGCACTCATTTACATTTGCACTCGTATGCATTCTTGCTCATGAATATTCACACTCATATGCATTCCTATTTATATCTACTCGTACCCAGGTGCACTCCTATCCATTTATATCATCACTCATGTGTATTCTCACACACGAGCATTTGCGCTCTTGTGCATTCCCATTTACATATGCTCGTACCCCTGTGCATTCCTATCAACATGCATTCACCCTTACGTGCATCTACTTTCTCGCACATCCACATTCATAAATGGTCACCATGTCACCTCACATGCATATGCGTAATTCCATGCACATGGGCATCTTGATAACAAGCATAAACATCATTATCAACTTACTCATGACAACGTATATGATGACATTTATACCTTGGCATGACACTGTAGCATACATCACATTTTCTCTCTTGAGAATATCAACCAAAAATCTCCAAAAGCCTCTCTTGAGGATATTTTAAACAAACTATTTCACCCATGTATCGAGTCAGTCCATAAAAAGTTGGACACTTATTATTAAAGCCTAATATAGCTGGCCATGTCATAAGCCCAATGAAGTTGGCCCATACCAAGAGTCAAAGTGTAATGTAGTTGGACATGTTATAAGCCCAATAAAGTTAGCCCATACTAAGAGTTAAAGCCTAATGTAGCTAGTTAGGAGGTAAGCCTAGTAAAATTAGACCATACCAAAAGTCATAGCCCAATGTAGCTGGCCATAATGTAAGCCCAATGAAATTGGTCCATACCAAAAATCAAAAGCCTAATGCAACTGGCCATAAGGTAATCTTTGTCAAATTGGCCTATATCAAAAGTTAAGCCTAATATAGAAAGCCAAATCATAAGCCTAGTAAAGTTGGCCCATACTAAGAGTCAAAGCCTAATGTAGTTGCCATATCGTAAGCCTAGTAAAGTTGGCATTGTCCATAAAGAGCTAGGTACCAATCAAGTTTATCCACAAAGAGCTAGGCACCGATCGAGTATATCCACAAAGAGTTAGGTAGGCATTAACTGAGTCTGTCCATAAAGAGTTGGGCACCAGTCAAGTTTGTCCATAAAAAGCTGGGCACTAGTCGAGTCTGTATACAAAAAGCTCGGTACCAAACAAATCTATCCACAAAGAGCTGGGCACCAGTCGATTTTATCTACAAAAAGCTAGGCATAAATTGAGTCTGTCCATAAAAAGCTGGGCACTAATTAAGTTTGCCCACAAAAAGTTAGGCACTAGTCGAGTCTATCCATAAAGAGCTAGGCACCAGTCAAGTTTATCCATAAAGAGCTGGTCACCAGTTAAGTCTATCCATAAAAAGCTAGGCATAAATCGAGTTTATCTAAAAGAGCTAGGCACCTATCAAGTATGTCCACAAAGAGCTGGGCACCTACCAAGTCTATCCATAAAGAGCTAACCAATCAAGTATGTCCACAAAGCGCTGGGCACTTGTCAAGTTTATTCACAAAGAGCTAGGCACTAATCGAGTTAATCCATAATGAGCTGGGCACCAATTGAGTCTGTCCATAAAGAGATGGGCATTAACTGATTCCATCCATAAAAAACTGGGAACAATTGAGTCTATCCATAAAGAGTTGAGCACTTGTTAAGTCAAAGTCCATGTTAACTAGCACCTGTCTATGGGGTTAAACTTTAGAAAACCCAAAAGCCTAGTAAAAAGGTTTAAAAATTTTCACCAAAATCATCACCAATATATTGTACCCATCAAGGCAAAACATTAATTAAATCTCATTTTGCAAACACTTAAGAGAAATTATCCCAGCCAGGATAAAATAATGTCTTTTTGTCTTTTCCTTATTCCCAATACTTAGAAATAACTAAAGAGAGGAAACTGTAGACACCCTATTTAGTCTGACCTAATATTTAAGGCATCAGAGGTCATCATTTGGGATGCCATCAGGGTTGTTCGGATGAGCATGGATCTGTTCCCTATTATTCCTACCTTGTTAAAAGGTTTAGAAAGTCAAAGGTGCATAAATTTCACATTATTGCATAAATGTACCTATACATAGACTTTATGTATCAATATAGGGCCTTAATGTCATCAAAATTCAAAATTCCATAGGTTGTATCGATACAAATAGGGGTTACATCAATACTTTGGTCAAATGTATTGATATAAAGCTTGGTAGTAGCCTAAATTCAAAATTTGGATAAAATGTATTGATACATAAGCGATTGTGTCAATACATTTTGGAAATGTATCGATACATGATGCAAGTATTTTTGCCCAAATGATACATTGCATATTATCAATATAATATGCAGTATATTGATATATCTAGGCAAAATTGTCTAGTTCATGGCATTTTTTAGCCATCGCATCCTTAGGTCAAAATTTCGATTTAGCCACGTTTTTAACACCAAAAATCATCTAAATTCATACCAAGCCTTATCATTAGACTTAGGAATGCACTTAATTGATTTTTTAGGCCCAAAATGACTATAAATGTGACAATTTCATGGAAAACATGGTTTGTCTAAGGGAATGCTTGGTTTTTTTCCATTTTTCAAACCCCCTCGATTCCATACTCTACTACCTACTTGTTATGACCAATGGAAACAAAAAAAGCTGAGCATAGTACCTAGAGCTTTCCCTATGGTAAATGAGAAAAACCCACAATGCCCTTATTTTTGGCTCTTAAGACATTGGTTGAGCATTAGATCAAAAAGAGCCAACTTCGGCTTAGACAAAACACTAAAAATTTCTTAGTCTTACACTTCGAGAAACATTCTTCAGCCACTAAAGAACAAAAAACACTCTTATTCTTGTACTTCCCCCAAACCATCACTAAAAACCTTTTTTTTCCTTTATTTTCACACTTAAAACTCCCCTCTATCCATACCATAACTAAAAAGCTCCCTCTTTTCATCCTTTTCTTGTTAATCAACAGCAAAGAGATGGAAAAAACTGAGCTAAAGCTGCTACTTAAAGGAAAAGTTAAAGTTTAAGGCTTTTAGTGTATTTCAGCACTTTGCTTTATTTATTTTTTATTTTTCATTAGTTGCATCATCTTAGTATACCATTCATGTTACCATGACTATTTTAGGACTCTCATGCATTATTATGGCCTTGGATATGGTAGTCCTAGGACTTTGATGATCCTTTTGGTGCTTTAATATGTCTTGTGTGACCAAGCATGCCATGTTTTATTTTTGCCATCAACCCTTATTCATGCATTTCTTGCCATGTTTCATTCACTTTCACATGCTCGACTTATGCTTAAATGTTCATCCTAACATGCTTTGAGCTTATTCATGCATTTCCTTGCATTTTAGTAGGTTTTATGGGGTAAAAAAGGTGTTTTGAAAATTCTAGCAAATTTTTCATTGCTTAAACATGTTCATATCATCTTTCATGGCATGATTCTTGATGTCATTCATGAAGTTAACATTTCCATGCATGTTATTTGTCATTTCCTTACATTTTTGTCATCTTTCCAATGTCAAAATGCTATCTTTCTTTGTTTAAATGTAACATCCATGTTCATCTTCATTTATGTCACATTTAGTTCATAGCATGTTTGTCAAGATGTTTGCTTGTTTGTTATAAATATATGGTTTTTAAAAAAACCCTAAGTTAAGTCTATGTTACCTCTAATAAATAGAGATTAACATGATTTCATGTGTTTCACTAAATTGATCCTCTAATCTTGGGGATAAATTAAGCTTTCCTACTGGGATTCATGGCTAAGGTTAAAAATCCTGATTTTCAAAATAAAATAGCCTTTTTGTTTATTTTAAAGTGTTGTGGCTGATGCTTTTGCCTAGAATCTTTATGTTTATGACATGATTAATGGGCTATTTCATCATCCCAAACTACTCTGGGATTGTGTAAATAAGCTTATGAGGTCCATGTCACCTATGCATTATAGTCACGGACATTCGGATGTCCATAGGTCAAGTTTAGTCCTAAAAAACTTAAAAAAATCGAAAAACTCCCCCCTTTTTACCCTGATAGCATTGTAATTATAACTTGAAAAATCATTTTCAACTCTAAACCATTTTTTATGAATTTTTTTATATTTTTCTATGAAAGGGAATTGAATTACCTTTTTAAGGGTATCTCATTTGCCCTCAGATCATTCTTCATAAAGGAGTTATAATTTTTTGAATTAAAGCTATTTGAAACCCTTAAAATCAGCGATTTGTATTATGTTTAAGCCATTTTGGCCTATTGGATGATTTATTTGAATTTTTAAATTTTTTTGAAATTTTGTTGAAATTTCTTTTCCAGAAAGGCATCGTTTGTGATTTAATGATTTCGTATGAGTCAAGAATGATTTTTCAAATTTCATTACACCTTTTCCCCTACACATGCTATTAGCATCACATTATATGCAAGTTTAAAAAGTATTTTCACCTGAAAAATGATTTTGTTGGATTTTTGGAATATTTTTATATTAACATTTATTGAGTTAGCTTTCCAATGGTATCTCATCCGATCCTTAGAACCTCTGAATTTACCTAATGAAGAGGGGGATTGCGCAATGCTATCCCTCATTTTCAAACTCAGGAAAAATTAGACTAATTTCTCAAACCACTTGCTCAAGGCATTCGGATGCCGAAAATTGCATCCAATTGATTCTCATGGAGTCAAATGTCATAAAACAAATCCCACTAGGATCAAATCAAGGACACAAAAAAATTTATTTAATTTGGTCTTTTATTTCAATTGCCAATTTTAATTCAAAATTTAATTTTTTTATTGAAAATGTTTCACCCTCCAAAATTACTAAAATTTCCACCTTTAAGGATACTCTAACCCTGCACTCCAAGGAGATACTTTAACCCTGCTTTTACGAACTTCATTCAAATTTTAGAAAAAATCACTAAAATTTTTACCATTAGGGATACTCCAATCCTATCTTCTAAGGGATACTCCAACCCCACTCTTCACTCAAAAAATTTGAATGTTCTCTCTCAAACTTCCTTGGGCCTTTTAATCAAAACTTTCTTTTTCCCACCTCAAGTGACCATTGAGTTCAAATGCATCTCAAAATTGTCATCTCGATTATTTTACAATAATCAAAGACAATTATGAGATACACTCTGATCGCCATTTCTTTTTGTGTTTATTCATCATATAATATTTTTATTATACTTTTTTTGCCTTATTAACACATTTCCCTTTGTGATGTCTATTGTGCATTCATATTTTCAAATTATTTTTGAAAATTATAAGGCAATGTTTCATGTCGATATCTCTTTAGTGCTAGACACGAAATATCCAATTCTCAAAATTAAATCTAGAGATCATTTTCGTTAAAAAATCCTGATCTTATCCATCATCTCTAAGGTGCGTGTAAGATTTTAATTTTTCTTTAAAACCCAGATTTACAATTCTTATACAAACTTCATCCAGAAATATTAAAATAATGATAATTTGAAATTGGAGAAACCTAAACCACCTAAGACATGGCTAGTACGTTTCGATTTAGATCATCATAGGGGTGATAATCCTTCCTCACACATAACCAACGTCTAAACCTAAATAATGAATCTCTAGACCTTATAAGCCCTGAGATAGATGTTTCAAGTTTCATGACTCTGAATATCATTTTCAATAAACATTTGATCATGCCTAGCCCAAAATGATAATGATAACTCTAAGTCTTTGGCCACTTTGTCGTGGCCATCCAAAATTAGTTGGATAAGTGATTCGTCTGGCGGTCCTTTTGTTTGCTATCATCTCATCACACCTAATTCAAATCCTGATCAAGGGATAACCCAAAGGCAATTCTTGACATTCTTTTTAAGTCACATGCATCACCATTCAAATGATTCGAGTGGGGTTACGCTAGGTAAAGGCACATCAC
>JBBYHL010428613.1:0-20236 GCA_038381835.1 Adansonia madagascariensis
TTAAAAAATATTTTTATATTAATATTATAATTAAAATTAAATAAATAATAATTCAATCGGTAAAATCTTATATCGAAATTTGGCCGGAGCCGTACGAATGATCCTGTCCTGTGATTAAACTATTTTCGCAAGAGGTTTATGCCATTGCTCTCTGCTTCACTGCATGCGTGACTTGATAATTTATGCGTTAATATTATATTTATATATATTATATTATGTTTAATTATATTTAAAAATTATTTATATTTATATTAATTTTAATATATTTATAATTAAAATTTTTAAAAACTTATTTATATTATATTATATTATATTATTTAATTTTATATATACTATATTTGTATAATTATATTTCAAGTTCAAAAGCTAATTTTTTATTTTTATTTTTTTTCTTTAAACTGCTGTCTGAAAATCTCTTAAATATTAAAGAAATAGCCTTTTTCCTTAAAAAAAAAAAAAAAAAAGCCGCCTCGCCGATCACTCCCGATGATCTTATCAGGTATGAAAAGATCGATACTTTTTATTTTTTGCATTCGATTTTTATTGGGTCTTTGCTTGATTTGTTAATGCCTGTATCTAACTCTCTGGAATTCGTTTACTGAATAAGCAGAAGCTGAGGGTTCTATGGCTGTTCCAAGTAGCGTATTTAATCTGGAACCTAGGGATCGTGAGAAAGCTGTGAGTTTTCCCCTCTTCTGCATCTTTCCCAGTTCAATCTTCTTGATAAAAAAAATGCTCTTTTTATTTCTTTTCGGCTTTCCTATTTGGGCTTTTCTATTGGTTGGAAAAAAGGGTTGCATTTCTAGCGTCTGGGTCAGCTGGTAATCTACGTTTTTGAATCTTATAGTTTGGATTTTATCCTCTTGAATTTAGTCTATATCAATAGATGAAGTCAAGAATTGAAAGATAATTATTTTCAACAGATTTAAAAAGTTAGTTCGTTTTAACTCTCCTTGATCATGGGTTTCAATTTTTTTTAATAAGGTTTTTTTTTTTTCGTTTAGCAACTGTGACATTACATTTGCGAGGATTTGGTTTGAAATTCTTGATAATTACTTATAATCTAATCCTCTAAACAGTTTCCTTTTTTGTTTTACCCTGTGGCATGGAGGTGGGAGGGTTAAAAGTGATTAGTGATTATAAATATAGAGAGTAGAGATCCACTTACATAATTAAATTAGTTTTACGTACTTTTATAACTTTTTATACTATTAATATTTTAATAAACTAACTGTTAGATTTAGTAATATAATTGTACTCGTTGCACACGTAAAATTTTGAATTGATTCGATATCTATCGTGTGTTGATTGAGAATACTATTTTCTTAATATATATTTAACAATGGAAAGGTTTTTTACATTGAACAAATAGATAGATATTTTTAATTTACACAAAGCTTTACGAGCATGATCTACGATGATCGGATTAAACAAATATAAATCATATAAAAATTATAAAAGTGTTTGTAAAATTAATTTAGTTTTACATTAGTGTATGTAGATCCTTATTCCTTCCTCATGTTTATATATACATTTTTTTTGCTAAGTCAAAAACAAATTTTATTAAAAAGAGGTAATGGTAAAAAATGACTAAGAGCTACATCAATTTGTTCATGTCCCATACTAGCATACAGCACCAAAAATCCAATTTAATCAACACAGCATATAGTGAAATTCCTAAGCCATAGTGAACACAACCACAAAGCATAACATCTGACATGGCAAGGACACAACCCCAAAGGATAACATCTGACTTGACAATTTATGTTTGTGTATTTATATATGCATATATATATATATATATTTCTGTATTTATGTATTTTCTTACATGTGGTACTCTTGTGCCATACTTGATACTATGTTGATGTGGAATATGCCTTGCAGCTCTTAGCAAAGGGTCCTTCTTTAGGACTAAATCTTATAAGAAGGTGTGAGGCAACTGAAGAGAATTGGGGACGTTTTGACAATTGTTGTTGTAGCAGGTAAAGGTAGCATTTGCTCTAAGTTGATTGAATTGGTTCATGAGTTTTATTATGTGTTCATAACTCCATAAGAAGTTGGGTTTGATTCTCTGTGACCCTGTTTGAGATTGTCTTTTATATGTTTCTATCGTTATAATGGTTTGAATTTATTTTGGGCAGTGTTGTCAAGGCGTGCACTGAGGCACGCCTTCTCCTTAGCATTAGACAACAAAAGTGCCTCGTACCCTTTCGAGTAAGGCGCATTTGATCAAATGCATACCTGGTGCATCTAGGCATGCTTTTTTTAAGGCGATAATCATAAAAAAGTCGCCTGATTGAAGTTTCTTTAAATTGAACTTTTTTCATTAGATGTACCTTAATTAGTAAGAAAGGGGATACTATCAAACTCTCTACTTCTCAAGATTTGAGTATTCAGCAACAAGCATGAGACCGTAAAAAAATCATGCATATTGGCCAACAAAAAAAATTGCAAGTTTTGTGGACAACTTGGACCACTCTTTAAAGTTTATTATCATAATTATATATCTTAAGCTTATTATATATATATATATATATATAAATATACATACATATATATATATATATATATATATATAAACACACACATTTATACATATTGAAGTAATTGTGCCTTACTTCACTTAGGTGAGCGCCTTGTGCCTAAGGCAATAAAAGACCTCTAGCACCTAGAGTGCGCCTTGCACCTTTGACAACACTGATTTTGGGTGAATTTGGACATTATGCTTTATTGTTGTGCCAACTGAAAATCTTCTTTCTTTTGCCTTTTTAATTTTCACTTGCCCTTTCTTTCTTGGAAAAAAAGGGCTTGAAATAAAACAAAATTTGTACAAAATCATTTAAATGCTTAATTTTGAAGGTATACAAAGCAACCTATGAGGTGATATGTCCTCGCCTTGTCCATAGCTAGATTTTAAGAATTCATTCCCCCTTTGTTTTCCCCCTTCCCCCATCGTTATTGGAAATTGTGAAATTATGGAGCAACCCAACAAATAAAGCATGCTGAATCAATCTTAATAAATTTGATTAATTATATAGTTAGCTTTGCAATTTCTAGAGTTAGTTGTACAGGCCCCAGCACGAGATCCAAATGAGATATAATGTTTGCTACATAACAGATTTGGGGGATTGATGAAACTAATGAATGATTGTTTTCAGAATTTTGATGAATATTTAACTTCATTTCAATGGGTTTTATCATTGAACATTGATACTGAAGTTCTTCTCTCACCTTTTGTTTATATCTTTTTTCCCCATTGATTAACCCCTGGCTTTGAAAAAGAAAAAGAAAGAAAATTTATAACCCAAAACTTGCACCTTTGTCCATTTTACGTTTGCTATTGAGTTAGAAACTTTTGTCATGAATTGCTTGCCATAATATTCATAATAAATAGTGAGAACGCTACAAGAGAAAAGTTTATTAGTGGCAGATTTTTTCCAACGGAAACTTTCTATCGGAAACAAGTATTTTCAACGAAAACTATCTTTGATGGAATTTCCGTTAGAAATAGTGCACTTATGTTGGGAAAACTCTTTGGCGTCATTGTTCATGGGCCAGAAAAGACTATTTTTGACCGAATATTCAGTTGAAAAAAGTTTTTTTGGACCACATATTCATACGAGAAAGATTGCATCCAACCAAATTTTCATTGGTGTCGGAAATAAATTTCAGACCATAAAATTCTGATGCTCTGTTTTTCTTTTTTCTTCAAGGAATCGTCCAAAATTATATTTGCGATAGAACGTTACCTATGTTTGAGGGAATTATATTTGGGGGAATATTTTCGCCCAAATTATTTCCGACAGAAAATTGTTTAGGAAATAATCAAAATTTTCGTTTGGAAATAGTTTTACCAATCAAAAATTCTTTCGCAAATAGTTATTTCTGACAAAATTATATTCTGGGGGGAATTCTTGCTCAAGCTATTTTCGATGGAAATAATCCGTCGAAAGTAGTCTTGTTATAAATGCCCAACATGTTGGTTTCCTTTCCATTTTTCTCGATTTGGGGTTTTTTTTTTTTTTTTGGGGTTTTAGGGTCAAGTTTGAGGGTGTTAATGTATTAGTTTGATAATTTGTTCTATTTTTTTTATTATTTTGCATTTTATATTGTTTTTAAGTAATTTGGTTTTTTAGGCTTTTCAGTATATCTCTACGAATATGGGGTTTTGTTTTTTTTGATTTCTTTGGTTTTGGGGTTAAGTTTAAGGGTGTTAAGGTATTACTTTGATATTTTGTTTTAGTTTTTCTTATTATGTTGCATTTTTTATTGTTTTTAAATAATTTGTTTGTTTTTTTTAAAGGGTTTTCAGTATATCTGTACGAATTTCATTGTTGGTTTTGATAGCTGATACTCGAAAATGTGGGCATTTTACTTTTTCAATTAAGTTTTCTTTTTCGATTTAAAATCATTATTTGTTTTCTATTATAATTATTGCTTTACGTATAATATAATGAAATTGTAAAACTAATTGAGTGTTATATTTGTTTGTGTTGTAATTAGTTATAATTGTATTATAGATATATTATAATAATAATTTTTTTATAATTTTTGTAGATATCATTTTTGATATGTCAGTTTAAAATATTGGACTATAATTAAATAATATAATTAATTTGTTTGGTATAGTTAAATTAAAAAGTATACATATGATAAATAATTAATATAAATAATTTAATATTTTGATTTCATTTGTAATATATTGTTTAATAATAATGGTTTTGTTAATATAATATAATATTTGTTTGTTACATATAAATATATATATATATATATTATATATGTTTTATTTTTTAAGCTATGATATTTTGTTTTCTCTCTCGTTGGTGATTAACTCATCGTCACATGATTTATTGGTGGTAGAGCATTTAGATAAAAATTTTTTTCTTCTAGATTATTGTTTTAGGATAAAGTTTTATGTTTATAGAATTGTATTATCACTTTAGGATAATTCTTATTCTTTTAAGAAATGTAACTATCACTTTAGGATAATTACTGTGCTTTTAAGATATGTATTAGTAGGATTAGAAATCTAATGTGAGTAGGAGACTTAATAACTAATATAAATACCTATAAAGGGTTGGCATTTATGTACTTTTTATTTTAATATTCAATTAAAAAGGTTTATTTTAGAACTTTAATCTATATTTCATCCTATTTTGTCCTACTTTAATTATTTTTTAGCTCTTTCTATATTCTTTACTATCTCTTTCATTTCTCCTACATCAAATTGGTATCATAGGTGAAATAGTCCCTAGATTTGTTTTTTAATTCAATTTTAGACATGGCTTCATGCTAAAAATTGTGGTAGAGGGAACCAGGGACAACAAGCAGAATTGACTAAGTTGAGGCGTATAATTGAAAATTGTTGCAAGCTATGAAAGCATTACAGCAACAAAGACGTGGGAGGCCGAATAGTGATTTTGGAAGGTGATCAAGATCTTTTTGACACATCGGAAGGTGGTCTAGAGGAAGTATTTGATAAAGGTGACTTACAAATTTTGTAGTACGAGATAGATTGAAAGAGTTGTTGTTACATGCCCTTTAATTGAATGGTAAAAAAGTAGAGCTCTAATTGGATAATTTTTGCTGAGATTTACATATAGAAGACTATTTTGATTGGGAAGCTACTAGAAAATCATTTT
This sequence comes from Adansonia madagascariensis, assembly GCA_038381835.1. Taxonomy (NCBI): domain Eukaryota; kingdom Viridiplantae; phylum Streptophyta; class Magnoliopsida; order Malvales; family Malvaceae; genus Adansonia; species Adansonia madagascariensis. The sequence goes on from JBBYHL010428613.1 coordinate 5,646, forward strand.
AAAAAAGAACAAGAATCATCATATTCAATCTATGATATATATATATATATATATTATATAAAAGATGATGAGGACGTAGATATACACCTTCTATAGCATTGGGAAATATGGTCATCGGTCAAATTTATTTATTTATTGTTGGAAAGAGATTTAACTCTGTCGTGAGTCGTAAGAATAACTAACAGAGTGGCGGAGAGTGGACTAGACAAGATTGGGAAATAATCTCTTATGGCAGATCTTGAATCGGTACATTGTTTGATAACACATGAATATACAGAGGTGAAAATTGCAATTGCCGTTAAATAGGCCAGCAGGTTTTTTTTTTTTTTTTTCCCTTTTTTGTGCCTCACCCAACTACCCAAGTATGTATAGTTAAGTTGGGCCAACCAAGATTTGAATGATAAATGATACTCTCTGAATATGACATATGTGTAGGGACCCATGGTAACCAATTTCTAAGCCTATATTTATGAGACATTTTAATATTTCAACCTTTTATTATAGAAGATATTGCATTTTAATATAAGAAAAGAAATATTAAATATTAAGATGTGAATTCAAATTTATTAAATATATATTTAAAGATAATTACATTATTAATTGGAATAAACCCAAATTTCTTAATACTTAAAATTTGACTTTGTGTTTGTTTATTTTGATGTTTAATTATAAAATCAAATGAAAAAAACAAGGTTAGTTAGCCAATGATTTGCTTTGGATTTCATGGTATATATTTTCCTGCCATGATATATCACATGGTCATGACTTCGAATGTTGATAATAATGGTTAGTTATCTGCTTGTACACGAATCCAACATACCTAGCCTATATATACATATATATATATATATATATCTATAAAACATATCATAATTTATAGATAAAATAAGAGATTATAGATATTGTCTCATATTTATTTAGATTGTCTCATAATTTATAGATTAAAAATAAGTTATTTTTTATTTTTGGTTCCATACTTTTAAATTGTTTTAGCTGCCATGCATATGTTTTGTTTTTTACTACATACACGTACGTAATACATTTTTTAAATTTTTTATTTTTTTTCTCTTTCAATTTAAGCTTTATATTATCTATGTAAATAAATTTTTGTAATTTTTATGTGCATATAGTTTTTTATATGGTATTGCTACATGGGTAAACATTTTATAAATTAGTCATGATCGCATGCAAATTGAGGCTTAACCTTTGTGTATATATTTACCGTATAAAATTCACCATGTTAATTAAGAATCAATAGCCTTGTAACTCGTAAGCATCATTGATATTAATTTGATATTATATAAAAAATTAATGATATTAATCCAGTACTCTACTCTATCTCATCAATATTTTTCGCTTTTGATTGCCACGAGCAATAGATTTGTAACTATGCTAGGCTTATATATAAATAATTGTAAGTTAATTTATTAAATTGCTATAATTTCAATTAGATATTACAAGGTTGATGATATCATAAAAATATAAAATTATATATATATAATTAATAAGTTATATAAATTTTTACAATTTTAATTATACAACTTACTATTATATTAAAGTTAAACTGATGCTTTATATTTACTTTCGATTCTTATTTATTTCTAGCGTGTCTTGTTCAATTTTCATTTTATTATGTTCTTGTACAGCTTAGGAGATTATTTGTTGTTTCGAGGTTGAAAGATTATCCTCAGTTTTGATAAGTAGCAATTGTAATACAAAGATCTGACTTTAAGGTTTATAACCTTCTTGTTAATTTTTGAAGGATGACATAATGGTTTCTAAGATATGTCTATCTTTGAGGCCTTGTTTAAGCACATCATATAACATTTATTGAATCTATACTATTCGATATAGATTGCTTTATGAATATAGATTGTTTTAATTGGATTATATCTGCTATTTTCTAGCAAAGTTTTTAATTGTCATTTCTTTTGACTTTGGCTCTATTAAATTATAATTATATACATAATATTTTTGTATTTAAACTTTTTTAAGTAGGAAATGGATAAAAGTTGGATGCAAAAGTCGAGGCTAAGTCAAGAGTACCTGGATGGAGTACAAAATTTTTTGAACTTTGCTTTTCAGAGTCCAAGCGAAGGTAATATGATACTATGTCCTTATTTAAGGTGTGCTACTATTGATTGGCATATGCGTGAAATTGTTTATAAATGATTTTCCTGCTTATGCAATTCTCTTTGGGTGGAGCACCAGAGGTTGTTATGCTTGTCCTTGCTGTGCTATGCAAACATGTTTGAAATGGTTATATAACAAAAAAAATTCTTTTATATGGGACATCGTCAGTGGTTAGATAAGGAACATAGATTTCGATTCCAAAAACATATCTTCGATGGAACTAAAAAGTTTAGAGAAGCCTTTTAGCCTACTATTAGGTCTAATATCTTGTTGACGTGGAAAGACATCAATTTTGCTTATGGGAAGATCAATCAGGCAAGTAGCACACAATCAAGGAAAAGAACAAGGAAGGTGTATTAAGGTGATGATGTTGACAATCAGAGTGATGAGGAGGAAGATGAAGAAGATGATTCAAATGAGACGAATTTATGGAAAAAGAGAAGTATTTTTTTGAGCTACCTTATTGGGAGCATAATTTATTGCATCATAACCTTGATGTGATGCATATAGAGAAAAATGTTTGTGAAAATATAATTGGAACAATTCTTAATATGGATAGAAAAATAAAAGACAACTTAAAGGGTCGACTTGACCTAGCGGACATAGGAATTCATTGTGATCTTTATCCAAAATTACTTCCTAATGGAAGGTCAAGGTTGCCACCTGCTTGCTTTGGGATGTCCAAGAAGGAAAAAGATGTGTTTTGTAAGGTACTAAATGATATGAAGGTCTGGGATGCATATGCTTCCAACATATTAAGATGTGTGAATCTAAAGGAGCGAAAGCTTTCTTCCTTAAAGTCACATGATTATCACATCTTAATGCAAGACTTACTTCCACTTGCTTTACGTTGTTTCATGTCAAAACAAGTGACCTCTAGTATAATTGAACTTAGCATATAATGAAAGCTATTTGTGGCAAAGTTCTCAAGATAGAAGCGCTTGAAAAACTTCAAGATCAAACAGCTCCAACTTTATGCCACTCAGAGAAGATTTTTCCTCCGTCATTCTTCACCATAATGGTGCACTTGGTTGTCCATCTACCTTATGAAGCAATAGTCAGTGGACCGGTTTATTATATTATTAGAGAGGTATTATATTATTAGCTTATTGTACTGTTATTGATAAAACTAAAACTGAATCAGTAAATTTCTTATTTTTGTGATTTTACAAGCTGTTTGTAGGTCTATTTATACAGTAGGTTTGAACCTTCACATATAGTGTCCTAGATAGAAAAGGATACTAGAAAATTCTAATTTAAATTCTTATCTCTAGAATACCTAACTCGTTGATTTGGGGAATCAAAATAGTAACAACTATTTATAATTTAAAAAATAGATAATATCCTTTTCCTTTAAACTCTCCGCTTCAAGCTGAAGAATAGATGTCTTTCATTCCCAGTTTGGAAACATTGTCCTGAAACTGAATAGTATGCAGTCCTTTTGTGAACACATTTGCTAGTTGATTTTTTGTAGTCATTTATGGGATGCAAATTAGACCACTCTTTAGTTTTTCTTTTATGAAGTGCCTATCTATCTCTATATGTTTAGTTTTGTCATGTTGCATAGGATTGTTAGCAATATTTATTGTTGACTTGTTGTCACAGTAGAGTTTCATAGGCTCATCTCCCTCTATCTTCAAGTCCTTTAGAAGTATTCTTACCTATAATAGTTCATATATACCTTGGGTCATAGCTCTAAATTCTGCTGCAGCACTTGACCTTGCCACTACATTTTGTTTTTTACTTCTTGGAGGTAACCAGATTACCTCCAAGAAAGGTGTAGTATCCTGTAGTTGATCTTCTGTCCATTGGAGATCTTGTATAATCTACATCTGTATAGGCTTCAAGTGCTGTTCCTGTATTTCTTCGAAACAATATCCCTTTCCCTGGATTAGCTTTTAAGTAATGTAGAATCTTATGGACAGCCTGTAGGTGTACTTCCTTTAGATTGTCCATAAATTGACTTACTACACTAACAGCATAAGCTATGTTTGGCCTTGTATGTGATAGGTAGATGAGTTTCCCAACCAGCCTTTGATACGTTTCTCTATTCACAATTGAGTCATCCATTGCTTCCCTAAGCTTGTGATTCGGATCAATTGGTGTAGTAGCAAGTTTGCATCCTAACTTTCCTGTCTCTTTTAGGAGATCAAGGGCATACTTTTGCTAAGATATGAAAATGCCCTATTTAGAATATGCCACCTCAATTCCTAGGAAGTACTTCAATCTTCCCAACTGCTTAATAGCAAACTCTTTGATCAAACACTGCCTTAGGGATTCCCTTTCAGATTCATCATTTTCAGTTACTATTGTATCATCAACATATACCAATAAAATTGTTACTTTCCTTGTTTTTGAGTGCTTTATGAATAAAGTATGATCCCCTTGACTTTGCTTGTATCCGTTGGTTATCATTACCTTTGCAAATCTCCCAAACCAAGCCCTTGGAGATTGCTTAAGGCCATTGAGTGCCTTTTATAGTCTGCACACTTTTCCTTTCTCAACATTGTCCCCAACACCGGGTGGTATATCCATGTATATTTCCTCCTCTAAGTCCCTATGTAGGAATGTATTTTTAACATCAAATTGTTGTAGATCCCAGTTAAGATTGGCAGTTAATGACAGCAAGACTCTTACTGTATTTAATTTTGCAACCGGGGCAAAGGTTTCTTGATAGTCTACCCCATAGGTTTGAGGATAACCCTTAGCTACCAGCCTAGCTTTATATCTCTCTAGTTTCTCATCTGCCCTATACTTCATTGGGAACACCTATTTACACCCCACTAGTTTATTTCCCTTTGGTAGTTCCATAATTTACCAAGTTATGTTTTTCTCTAGTGCCTCAATTTCTACTCTTATAGCTTCTCTCTTCTTTTGATAATGCTTCAGATAAAGTTTTAGAAATCGTGACAGTATTTACACTTAAAAGAAATGTCCTATAGGATGAAGAAAAATTATCAAAAGACATAAAATTTGAGATTGGATATAAAGGGTGTTTAGTATATTTTCTAGGTTTTTTTTCTAAGGGCAATTGGTAGATAAAGATCAACATCTATTTCAGAAATAGGTTCAGATGTAGTGCTTACCTCATTTCCAAATGTAGAAGAAGAATCTTGGACTTGTTCGGGTTCAGGATTTGGAACTCTTCCCCTTCAATACACCTGTTCATATCTTCACGTGTCAAAAATAGGTTGAGATTGTGGCTGTATAGGTTGGAATTGAGACTGGTTAGGTTGGGAGTGTGACTCTATAGGGTGGGACTGATGTTATGTTTGAGTTTGGGTAGACTGATGTTGGGATGATGTTGTGTTTGAGTTTGGGTAGATTGGGTAGGTAAAACCAACATAGGTAAAGGCTGTTGTTCTAGTAGGAAGTTGTCCCTAATCTTGTCTTCACTAGTGATTACTCCCCCTGAAGATAAGGTTGAGTAAAGTAGGGTGTTCCTTCCTCAAAAGTGACATTAGCAGTAACAAAAAATCGTTTTGTAGGTGGATGATAGCACTTGTATCCTTTTTGAGTAAATGAGTATCCCAAAAAGACACACTTGATAGCTCTAGGATCTAGTTTCCCTCTATTGTTTCTATGGACATGAAGAAATGAAGTACAACCAAAGACTTTAAGTGTTAGATTGTTTGAAGTATTCATGTTAGGGTAGAATGTAGCAACAAGCTCTACGGGTGTTTTAAATTCTAAGGTCTTGGAAGGCAATCTATTTATGATGTGGGTAGCTACTAGGATGGCTTCCCCCCAATAAGTTTTTGGTACATGTTGCTTAAATAGGAGGGTTCGGGTAGTGGCTAGGAGGTGATCATTCTTTCTTTCAGCAATCCCATTTTGTTGTGGGGTGTTAACACAAGATGATTCATGAATGATACCTTCATTTTGAAAATAGGAAGATAAAAACTGATTGAAATAATCTCAGGCATTATCAGATCGAATTCTTTTTATTTTTACCCTAAATTGGTTTTGTACTGTAGTATGAAAATTAAGTAATACAGTCGTTACATCAGACTTGTGTTTGAGTAGGAAAACCCAGGTAACTCTAGTGCAATCGTTAATAAATGACACAAACCACTTTGATCCAGTCACATTAGGAACAATAGAGGGCCCCCAGATATCATTATGAACTAAATGACATGGTATTGAAGTTTTTTTTATTGCTAACAGGGAAGGAAACTCGTTTGTGCTTTGCAAAATAAAGGATGACCAAACCTATAGTGGTAGAGCCAAATAACATCTTTGTTCTGTGAGGAAATAACAGATAAGGATATGTTTTCTTTAACGCTAGTCAACTTGCTTACAATGTCAAGGTAGTAGAGTCCATCCTTTTCCTTAGCAAGTACAATCTTCTTTCCCAAGATCCGGTCCTGAAACATACAATGGGTAGGATAGAAAGTAACATCACAATTTATGTCATTAGTAACTTTTTGGACAGATATCAAATTAGTGGACAGCTTAGGAACATAAAGTACATTTTTACGAATGAGTTGAGGTGTATTTTAAATGTCACCTAAGCTTGCAACAGTAATAGATGATCCATCTGCAACTAAAATTTTCCTTTTGCTAGGACAAGGGGAATAGGTAATAAATTGTTATGGTGAATGGTCATGTGAACGGTTGCACCTATATCAATGATCCAAGAGTCGAAATAAACCTTTTCTGAAACACTTAGACCATAAAGAAGAGTGGACTTACCTGAAAGTGTCAATAAACATGTCCCATTGGTTTTGGACTTCCCTATAGCTCCTAATAGATCTCTTAGCTTTCAATCTCTTTTTTGTTAAGCTCCCCTTGCTTTAGAATTGAATCTGATTGTGTTACAACCTTGTGAGCTTGGGTCTATCCTTTTTTCTGTCCTTTATAACCCCAATCTTGACTAGCAGTGGTTGGTTTGCCATTCAATTTCCAGCATTTGTCTCTGGTGTGCCTCGGCTTCTTGCAATAAGTGCAATATAGAGTATCCTTATTGTCCTTTCCAACAATCTTTGAGGATCTAGACAAGTCCGCCTTTCCCCCATCATGCTTAGATGCTGTTTCCGTCCTTGTTGCCATAGGTGATCCATCTTGACTGTCTAGCATAACCCCTTTGTGATTTTCTTCTGCTCGTATCAAGGAAATAGTTTCATTTAGTGATGGCAATTCGTCTGTACTAAGTATCTAATCTCGAACTTGGTTAAACTCATTGTTGAGTCCAACAAGGAAATCGTACACCCGATCTTTTCAATGAAACTCTTTAGTATTGCAGCATCTTCGGGGCATCTAGTTGTGATGCAGTGATAGTGATCAAGTTCCTGCCATCAAGTCTACAGAGAGTTTGCATACTCAGTCACTGTTTTGTTTCCTTGTTTCATGGCACTAGTCTTCACTTTAATCTCGTATATTTATGCTGCATCTCGGGCTTTCAAATAAGTTTGTCTAACAGCGTCCCAGACTTCCTTGCTGTTGATAGGAACATATATGTGTCGCTTATTTCGGGACTCATCGTGTTCCACAGCCATGACATTATCATAGAGTCTGCTTCATCCCATGCTGTAAATTTCGAATCCTCTGGCTTTGGACCTGTCCCCATCAAGTGGCTAAGTTTCCTTTTACCCTTAAGATATGTTTGGACAAATTGTGACCATTTTAAGTAATTTTTTCCAATTAGCTTGTAGGTTACCTGGATATTTTGTAAGTCTCCGGATGAATGAATAATGCTTTCCCCGGAGGATGCCTTAATTTCGGACATAATTTGGGTTGAAAGATAAAATTTCTAAGAAAAATGGCAATAAATGCTGAAAGGAATTGTTGAATAAGAAAGGCAATGAAGGCTTAAGAAACTTGACAGTATGGCAATTAAAGCCAAAAAAAATTAAATGAATTCTAGAAAAAAACTCCTAAAGCTCTGATACCATGATAAAACTAAAACTAAATCAGTAAATTTCTTATTTCTGTGATTTTACAAGCTTTTTGTAGGTCTATTTATATAATAGGTTTGAACCTTCACATATAGTGTCATAAATAGAAAATGACAATAGAAAATTCTAATTTAAATTCTTATCTCTATAATACCTAACTCCTTAATTTGGGGAATCAAAATAGTAACAGCTATCTATAATTTCAAAAACATATAATATCATTTTCCTTCTAACAGTTATCTTCAACTTAAAGTTTCAGCTTAGACACTAATATTGTTATATATTACGTTATAGGTTTTTAGGGAAGTTATAATCCTATTGTTGGAACAAACGTTATTCGAAAGGTTCAATTGCAGAAGGATATTTGGCGAAGGAGTGTATGACATTTTGTGCTAGGTATTTGGAAAATGTTGAAACAAGATTTAATAAACTGGACAGAAATATTGGGCTCCCACATAATAACTTAGCCGAGACATACTTATTTGAAAGTTTTCGACAACTGATCGGCAAGGTTGAAGTGGTAGAGCTAGATGATAAATCTTGGGCACAAGCTCATTGATATGTGCTATTTCACCATGATTCAGTGGAATCGTTACGCACCTAAGTTTTAGTAATAATTATTTATAATGAATATGTATTGGAAAACTTTTACTTTCTTAAGTTAACACATTTTTTGTTCATAATGAGTATAGAAACAACTTGAGAGCTCATTTACGTTCTCGAAGATCACATCTCCACCAGCTTGATAAGTTATTTATGAAAAATTTTCATGAGTGGTTAGCAGAAATTGTGACTAACACAACTCCTTCTAAATTCATTACATCAAGTATGTTGTTTTCCATTTTACATAGAAAATGATGTGTATTTTCGTGTCTTGTAATAGGTTTTGAGTGAAAGAGATGTTAGTGAAGAAGTAAAGTATCTTTCAGAAGGATCGAACGAAATAGTGAAAAGAAATAGTGCATTAATCATTAATGGATTTAAATTTCATACCAAATCTCGTGAAAGATTTAGGAGAACTCAAAATAGTGGAGTAGTTGTTACTTTTTCAATTACAAGCTATGCTAGTGCTAGGGATAGTAATCTTGTGAAGGGAAATATTGATTATTTTGGAATTATTAATGATATCATCGAGTTGGATTATTATGACAAGTGGAAGGTCATGTTGTTTCGATGTGATTAGGCTGATATGAATACTTCTAGAGGTAGTAAAAAAGATCAATTTGGATTTACACTCGATTAATTCACACTGGCCAACAATTAATTGATTGGCCATATGTTTTTTCATTTCAAGTAAAAGAAGTCTTTTACTCTGAAGACCTGAATGATGAGGGCTGGTATGTTATACTTCATAATGCACCTAGAGATTTGTTTGATATGGGTGATGAATGTCGAAATTATTTTGATCAAAGAGTTGAATGCTTGCCTTTTGCCAATCAAAACTTGAATGAGAATATCCCTAGCACTAGTATAGAAGTTCAATGGGTTCGTGAAGATGTCGATGAAGACATTTATGAACCTTGATGAATAAAGCAAATTTAGTAAGATTATATCACAATTGATTTGTTATATATATTTTTAATATTTCTAGCATTTTATTATATGACACATATTGCATTTTATTACGAGTTATACTGGTGTATTAACTTAAAATTGTTGCAGATAATATGCCGAAGAGAAGATTGAAGGGTTTGAATATTGCTCACACTCGTTCAAAGCCAGAGCTCACTGATGCTTCAGCTGCACCTTCTTCCATAATCCCAGAAAACTTTTCAGGAAATACGACTCCAGAGAATGCAATTCATTTTAATTTGAATGCAGGTATTACTAAATGTCATAGAAATTCTTACTTATGTTAATTGTTCAATATTCTATAGTTGTTAATCTTATATGACTTTTTTGTAGTCGATAATACTCGGCAACGCACAACTCAAGGTCGTACTACTTTGAAAGAGTTATGGGAACTACCACTTGATAAACGTATTATTGTTTCTAAAAACTGTGATAAACACGGTCCAAAAGCATAAGTATTGGCTGGCTTTCTAGGCATGATTGCTCAAAATGGGAGAAAGGTACCAATCTATTATGAATCATGGCATGAAGTGCCAAAAAAAAGACAAGCTTAAGGTTTTGGACTTTGTTGAGGTACTAGTCTAAACTTTTTAACATTACTTTGGACACATTACCTCAAGAATTTCATTGTTAATTGAAACTAACCTTGTAATTTTCTTTCATTTTAGCAACGATTTGCTTTGGATATTCCAACATCCTATGTTCTAAAGTCAATGGGGAAAAAATAGAAAGATTTTAAGCATAACTTGAATAAGAAGTACTTCAATCAAAATATTGATATTGCTATTACAAAAAAAAACGTGTCACGTGGTGTGATTGGTTGGCAGTATGAAAAACTTGTTGACTTTTTGTATTCGAAAAAAGGAGAGGTATAATAATATTTTTAATTAAGTATTTGTTATTTTTTATAATAAACTTTCATGTAATATATACAATTATATTTGTGTGTTTGAGTAATGTACAGAAGCGAGAACGAGTAGGACTTTCTAGCAGAAGGCAGTAGAAATATAGTCACACAAGTGTTCAAAAAACTTTATTAGAAAAGCATATGAGAAAGTAAGTTTTTCAAATTTAATGCATAAAAAATTGTTATTCTTTTTAATATTTTAATATAAGTATCGTATTAAATGTTTTTCTATAGGAAGTGGAGCGAGATGAAAAAATAGGACGAGTTAAACTATTTCAATTAACTCACATAAAGAAAGATGGTTCCTATTTGAATGTTGAGACACAACAAATGGTGGTATGATAAAATAAATATACTATTTTTTATATATCACTTATATATGTTAATTTCATATATATTTTGTATATTAAGGTTAATTATATGATAACGATTGTGTTATAGACAACAATTATCTATCAACTCTACTACAGCTTTGGGCGATTTTACCTTTTGCATTTATTTTTAAGTTTTAAGCACATTTATTAAATGTACTGAGACAAAGTTGTTGTATCAAGATATTGTATAATATAAATTTATGCTTTTATATATTTTGACTTGGTTTTCTTTATAATTTCTATTACAAGATTATTGTGAATGTAAATATTTATAAGAATTGTACAGAAAAGCAAAAAATATGATATTATTTTTAAAAATAATAAATTCTGTAAATTTAACGACGTTTTAAGAACAAAGCGCCCCTTATTAAATTGATGTTTTATGAATTTAAGAAAGACTTTTTGCAGCGTTTTGAGAAATAAACGCCACTAAATTTAAAAATTTAGTAGCATTTTTGTTTTATAAACGTAGCTAAATTTCCATATTTAGTGGCATTTTACACGTAGCTAAATTTTCATATTTAGTGGCATTTTACAAAACTAAACGCCTGTAAATGATAGTATTTAGTGGCATTTACTTTTTAAAACGCCATCAAATTTTTGTTTTTGTTTTATAAACATAGCTAAATGTTTATATTTAACGGCATTTTATAAAACTAAACGCCTCTAAATGATAGTATTTAGTGGCATTTATTTCCTAAAACGTCACCAAATTTTCAAATTTATTTCCTAATGTCTTTCTCTTAACTACAAAATTTATACAATTAATGTCGTTTATAAATGTCGTAGAAGGTATATAAAATGCAACGCAGCTAAATTTTTCGATGTAGTTTTTTGCTAAATTTTTCATGGCGTTCTGTTCAAACGCTGTTATTTTTTTAGCGACATTTTTAAGTGCCACTAAAACTTTAAATAAACGCCACTAAAGTTATATTTTCCTATAGTGTTATTACAATATTAAAACTATTATTGTTATATTAATATTTATGTATTTTATAATTAAATTTAAATAATTTTTTTATTATTAAATAGTAATTTGAATCAAGTTGAATCAATTTAAATTTATAAACATTTTAACCGAAACCTGACCCATACTAAGCTTACTAGACTAAGCAACCCTTTAACAGGTCTAGTTGGATCTAAATTTATTATAATAAGAATGAAGTAACAGATACATTAACTTGCAATTTATCTTGTAGCTGAAACGTCTGAAGCTCCTTAGTTTTGGCATCATGAAGGAGATTTAGGAAGCTGGTACTATTGTTGCCAAATTTGAAAAATTAGATGGGCTTCAATGATTAATCGTTTCTCAATCGAGTTGCAAGATCGAAAGAAACAAACACTTTGTGCCTATAATCTATAACTATATTTAAAGGTAGTCCATGCAAGACATGTCAAAAATTCAATTTCGGCTTTCCTTGGTGGTGACAACTAGGCTTAAGAATTAAGAAATTGGATGGGGAAGTTAGGGTACTTTCTTCTTTTTTAATGCAAAAAAATTTTATATGTTCATTTTATGTTCGTGTTAATTTTTATCTTTCAAATTGTTATAAATTTTTATACATTAATAATATATTTTTAGATTTTGACATGTTTAAAGTATTATAAATTTTTTATGTTAATAATTTATTTTATGTAGATTTGGATACGTTTTTGTATTTTTGTTGTGTTCATATTATTTTTGTATTATGTTCATATTATTTTTTTTGTGTTCAAAGTTTATAAATGCATAAGAACTTTTACGCTTTAATAATTCATTTTGTGTAGACTTTGATACGTTTATATATTTATTTTATGTTCATTTTTTTATATTGTATTTTAATTATTTTTTTCATTTTGTACTTGTGTTATGTTCAATTCATTTGTTATTTTATATAATTTGCTATAGTGATTTAATTTTAAAAAAATCGTATGCTGATGTTATGTCTCAATTCATCTTGCATTTTGCATAATTTGTTATAGTGAATGAATTTAAAGAAAAAAAATGCATGTTTGTGTTGTATTTAGGTTATTTTTATGTGTTTATAGTATTATTAATTTTTGTAAATTTTTTCTCATTAATCATTAGCTTTAAGTAGATTTTGGCACATTCATATGTTTGTGTCATATGTTGATTATTTTTCATTTTATTTTCGTATCATATCTCAGTTCATTTAATATTTGACTCAATTTATCATAATGATTTGATTTTAACTCCAAATACATTTGTTTGAGGATTGAATCGTTGCACTTACCATGTATTATTATAAAAATAGTCTTCAAAAACTTTAATTTCTCCGAGTAGAGCAAGAGGTGCATTTTAGAAAAATATAAAACAACCACAAAGGTAGGGGCGATGTCATCATTTTTATTTTTTCCCTTTCTGTTACAGTTGCATTTGTGTTTCTTTTAGCCATTGGTGAATAGAGTATGGGTGAGGTGCCTATCAAGTAAGGACCTTTCATGGTCAAGTGAAAAAGCAGACAATGAATCTCCTCAACTTAATTTGTGGCACAGGATTTGAATCGGATTATATGGATTTATTGGATTTAGATTTTTTTTTTTTTTTTTAGATTTGGATTATTGGATTTAGATTTATTTGAGTTTAGATTGTTTTTTTTTTTTTTTGTGTAAGTATTTTTTGATTTGAGTCTTTTTAGGTTTGAATTACCTTCAATTCAAGTTTGGATGAGATTTACGATTTTTTAATGTTAAATGTAACAAATTTTAAATTTAAATGTTCGAATAAAAAAGGTTATTATTGATTTTTAAGTTTTTATATATAATCTATTTTTAATTATATTTGTATATAAATATTAATATTTGTTGACACAAAAAACATAAATTAATTTATTAGATAATTAATTAAAGAAAATGAGTTAGGTTATTATATTGATATTTAAAACATCTTAAATAGTATTATTTCACACTTATTAAAATTTAAAATTTACGCGGTTTTATATTCAAGTTGGTATTTTTCATTTATTATCAATTAGTTTCAGATTAGATACTTAACATGGTATCAAAGCTTAGATGTCTTTTATTCTTCCATATATTGTCTAGGTGTAGGCCTTGTTTAATCAACACGTGAAGAGAAGTTCTAAGTTACATTATTTCACATCTTTTAAATCGTCTGTTCTTGTGGTCTTATATTCAAGTCTCTTGCTTGTTATCAATTTGTTTTAGATTGGATATTTAACGGCATTTGTTAGCCACTAATATTCAACATTAAATACATTATAATTTATATCATGTATTATAATAATTAAATAAATTGGGCAAATGGTTATGGTTATATTTGAAGGAAAAAAAATAAGATTAAGGTCTATGAGCTAGTAAAGAAGTACGATTATAGTTGATTAATCGATTTTTTGTCTTAAGTATAATCATAACTTAAAACTAAATTTTCTAAAAAATCAACTTGAAAAAATTATTTGACATATGCGGTATATATCTAAATATTTTAATAATTTATCATTTGAATAGTATATATTTTAAATAGAATGATGAAAGGAGAGGACTTAGCATAATATTGATTGACGTAACAATTTTAGATTCAATATAATTACATTACATGCAGATGACATGAAATATATAAATAATATCATGAACTTATTAATTAATTAGATTGTGATTAAATAAACATAATTACTTAAAAAAATAAATTTATGAATTGCAAAAAAAAATAGTGAGTATGAATAAAATAATTAAATTTAGACTTGAAAGGAA
>JBBYHL010428624.1:7372-14872 GCA_038381835.1 Adansonia madagascariensis
CACTACTTCAGCCAATGCTAAGCTCCCACTACCGGCTCTTAATGAGGAGTTCTTGTCAAGAAAACTTCTTATCTTCTCCAGAATCAATGACTCAAGTGTCTTTTGAATTTTCCACCAAACAAACTTCAATATAAAGAAGATCAAAAGAACTACTTGCCACCACACTTATTTTATAGGGTCTACTCCAATCTTTCTTTTGACCATTTTCATTTGACATCTCATTCTATTAATTTACAATAGTTCTTACCCAAGCAAAAGAACCTTCTATAATTTCCACCTTTTCCATTATTTTAAAAAAAGGAAAATTTACCTTCTAATTTAGGAAAAAAGAATTCATTGAAAAGGAAGAAAAATATAGACACAAAGTAAGGAAAAAAAACATTTGATTAGATAGGAATTTATATCATATACATATATTTTTATAATCGTGTTTATGTTGTTATATAATTAAACAAATTTCGATCCGATAATAATTTATTTTATATGAATTTGACATGTTTATGTATTCATATCATTCTTATTACCTTTTTATATCATGTCGTGTTTTTAATTATTTTTCTGTATCATGTAATTATATCACATCTAAAATTGTTAGATCTACATCAATGATGTTATTATGCAAATCACATACAGGACATTTGTTATTAAATATAGGAAAATCTAGAATACCTCATACAAAGGACAAGTTTTCAATTATTCTATTATAAGATACTAAAAAATTCTTTAAACTGATTACTGCAGATTTCAAGTTTCTCATGTTATTCCCGCTTCATGTTCCATCAATACCATTTTTTCAGCTATCCTCATTCAATGCATAAACAAATACTAATAGTCAAGTTAATGAGTCATGTATGCTATGTAAGTCCAAAAAGATATAAATATTTTACTATGATTTTATATTTGATATCTTATTAGTTTATAAATTTTATCGTAAAGCTAAAAAAATAGTATATGATTTTTGTAGCTCAGTGCTAAAGATAAAGATAAAAGTTATCAGCATTGAGATTTAAAGTCCAAACTTAATGGATGCCACATTTCAATAGTAAGCACATGAACCAACCAAACTAGGCCCTAAGTTCATAATATATAAACCCTTGCTTGAAACCATAAATATATTTTCCCAATTTTTTATTTTTATTCTCTTTTGCACATTTGCAACCTAATTAGATTCAAACCTCAAGACTCTATTTTTTTTTACATTATACAACCTAATAATTTTTATTTTTATTAAAATTTGACTATTTCATATAACATCCTTTATATCTTAACTGGAATTATTGTAGAACTTTGGTGGCTTAATCATGAGTTGCTGAGCTTTCTAAACCCCCTTAAAACCAGCTCCTGAGAAAAAGATAAAAAAATAAACATTCACAAAGTAGAATTAACCGACAATTTTCTAACATCAATAGGAAATAAATAATAAATCAAATAATCATTTATGAGCTCTAATACTCATAGCATTTATGTCCAACAGAGGAAACTGCTCTTGACTAATAAGATGTCATAAATTTTTCTTAAGAAATTTTACATATATTTGGAAGATCATATATTCATATCTCGTGTATTAATATGAGAATAGATATATTGAACACAAGTGTTTGACATGATTACTTTAAGAAAATAAAGAGTTTGAGTAGCATAGAATATTTCATTAAAAATCATACAATTTTTGACTAATTGCATCCATATTTTTTGTAGCATTAGATGTACTATATTTACTGAATTAATTAGTTTTCTTACTGCTATAAAATGTTGTAGCTATGAAAGGGAAAAGCAAGAAAAAAGATCTTATTCTTAAGTAATGAGATGGCATCAACTAGGAAATTAAGTGCCTACCCTTGCCTTATAGCCTTGGTAATGTCACAACATTACATGGTTCACCGCTTTATTTCTATGGTTTGCTACCACACACGAAGGGTGAGCTCTAGGATAAAAGCTCACAGGCCTTGGAGAACAAGATAAGAGTGTTTACACTAATCATCTGATGCAAAATGGCCAGTAACAAAGTCCATAAATTGTGTAAATATAAAAAAATATTGGCATTTGCTTCTTTAAAATTATGTTATCCTAACTCTTATTTTTTCTAAAGTACTTGTGTCTAACATTCATATCCACAACAAATTTAGACTTGAATATGAGAATATGATTCTTAAAATATATGAAAAAAACTTAAAAAAACTAAGTATATCTGTGTCAGATACATACCCGTATCAAACACTTGCCTTTGAGTCTGTGTAACATAGCTTTAAGGTCTTAAATAAAGATAACTGCGTATTTGTCATCAACAAAATCAAATTAAATTTCATTTTTTTCTCTTGCTTTATAAATCCTTTGCTTGATCATGGATGTATGAAATCTATTACAGTGCCATATTTGCATAGAATTAGATGCATGTCTACAGGATTTGAATATGAACAATATTAGACTACTTGAAAACTAGTTGGTGATATAGGCAATATACACTGGAGATTTATCTTTGGAAGTCAAACTATTTTAATATCAATGAAAAATTTATGGACTAATGAAAATCATATAGAAAAAAAATATGGCTTATATGAAGAATAATATATCCATAAAAATTGAAAATGTAGGAAAAAATTAGATAACTTGAGGTAAATAAACCTTCATACCTTTATCATATTTATATCCTCTTGATCCTTGCTAAAGGTAGATGATGGTGGCACTTGAAAACTAATAATTCAGCATAAAAGCAAGTAGACACAGCAACCAGTGAAAAAATAACAAAACAAAAGATATAGGAAAATGGTAAATAAATATTAACTATTTAAAATGGAAAATTGTAATACGATATATGTACATAGGTCATTCATTCATTTCACCCTTAAAAAGGGATTAATATAAATAAAATTGACATTGGAATTCATTCTTCCTAGGATTAAATCATTAGCCCAATAAAACCTATGCTGAGGTTTTCCTATTTCTATGCTGTACTTTGTAGACACTTGATTTCATTTGGACCCTCTCTTCGATATTTAGGAGTGCTTGAGATTAAGAATCGGTTAGCCATCTCAATGGAGGTCGGCCTTCTCTATAAACCAGACATTTTAAGACTTAATTTCTCATATTCTAATGACTGCTCATAGCCTAGATCATCGCATGATTAGAAAAGATGACATCCCAAGGTTCGAAAAATGAATCTGGTTAAAAAAAGTGAAGTTTGAGAAAATCAAATTTTAATTTCCTTTTTATGGAATTCTCTTTTCAATATAGTGTGCACAGTAAAATTTTCCTTTTTATAAAATTTTGAGACCTATATCCATAATGTTCACGAGTAGATTATCGTATAATTGTTATCGATAGCCATGTAGTATTTGTATCAGTACCTTCTTTGAAAAATCCGAAATCATGGAGAAAAAGTACATATTTGCATTCATACCAGGAAGTGTCCAATTGTGGGATAAATTTCTTTTTTTAATTACTTTTTATCGAAATTTTGAATTTCCTTATTCGTAAGAGTTTTTCTTAAACTTTTCTCTAGGTTAAGGATTTTTAACTTTTCCCTCTCCTATATATAAAATTTTTCTCATCATATATTTCAATTGAATATTTTGAATTTAACTTTTCCTAAATTTAAATACATTTAAAATTTTCCCTTAATTTTTTCCAAGTAAGGAATTTCTTTTTCCATAAAATTTTTTTCCTTTCTTTTCCTTAGACTTTTCTAAGTAAAGGATATTTAATTTTTCCTTTCCTCATATGTAAAATTTTTTCAATAAAGATTTTCAAATTAAGCATTTTGAATTTAATTTTTTCTTAGTTTGAATTCACTTTAAACCTTGACCTTCTTCTTCCAAACATGAAATTTCCTTTTCCATGATCAAGCATGGAATTGTATTTTTCTCACTCATAGAATTTTTTCCATTTATTTTATTTTTCCCCTGACATGAAATTTTCCACTAAAATCCAAGTACAAAATTTTTAATTTGATTCCTCACAACCTAGAATTCTTAAATTTTGGTATTTTTTTTGAAATTCTACAATTTGGTCCTTTTAATTAAATTTTTCCACTTGGAATCTTCACACAAGAATTTTTATTTTTATCTTTTATCTACTAATTATTAATTAAATATTTTTTATTTATTTTATTCTTAATGGTTTGCTTTGTACTTGCAAACCTTTTCCACACGGCCAAGCTAATTGCCAGTTTTGTATTTGACTTCTAGCTTAAACCAGTAAAAAATTTTTGAATGGTTGCTCCTTTTGCAATAAGGACAAGGAGGAAACTTCCCTTTTTTACTTACTCATTTTTTGTTGTCTCCTTCTATTTTCTCTTTGTCTTTACTAGCCTGCTTTGTGCCTGTGCTGATGCTGTCATTCTTTTTTTTTTTTTTAACTTTGCTTAAAAATTTTTTTTAGTTGAGTCTTCAAGTTTAATAGCCCTTCTAGCTCTAAAGCTTGAAGAGCATTGACAACTTCTATTAAGGTGAGCTTAGAGATGTCCTATGAGTCTTTCAAGGAGGAAGTCTTAGACTCAAACCTCTCAAGAACACTCATTAACACTTTTTCAACTATCCACTTATCTAATAGTTCCTTACCATTTACCCTAAGTTGGTTTACAACCTTCATAAGCCTATCTGCATACTCTTTCACATTTTTAAACTCTTTCATCCATAGAATCTTAAATTCCCTCCATAAAATTCAACACCTAGAAATGCTTTGTTTTGTCACTACCTTGAAACTCCTCCATAAGCTTGTCGCAAGCTTCCTTTGCAATTTCATAGGTTGTAGTTTTTGTGAAAATCACATCAGAAATAGCAAAATATGTGTAAGACTTGTATTTCTTTGCTATCTTGCTTCATTTGAGCAATGGTAGGATTTGCTCTTAAGGGAGGTGTATCTTGGCTTGTTTCCAGAATAACCCCTAGGTTTAAGGCTCTCAAATAAGACTTCATTTTCATTGCCTAGATAAAGTAGTTTTCTCCTATAAAAACGAGAGTTGTTGAAGCTGCAAAGTTACTGGAGGCCATGTTGTAGGTTCTAAAAGATTTAAGTATGAATAAGAAAAAGCCTTGCTAGTTTTTTAGCTTGTTTACAATCCCTCCAGACTTGTTACAGGTTTAATGCCATGTTATTTTGTCAAAGAGAAGAAGAGTAAAATGCTGTAAAATTATGTAGAGACAAACAAATAGGAACAGGTTCTTATTTTACCCAAAAAAATTGGCATTTTATTCATTAAAAAATATGTAACTTATGGTACATTTATACAAGAACTGCTATAGGTGCAGTAGTTAACCATAGCCATGTTAGGAATACATCACCTAACCAAGTACAAACTTGCTGAAACAGATGCAATCATTCTGATAGATTTCTTATGCACTGTTAGTATACATGATATAATCATGTTACGAAAATCATATTATTGTTAGAGTACCTAGGAAAAATTATTGAAGATTAATCTGGTTAAAAGATTAAAACACTACAAAACACATAAACTGATTAAACGATATTAATCTTAATTAAAAAATTACAAACACAAATATACAAAATTATATTATCGAAAAGAAAATTTAAAGAATGAATTTTGACCAAGTCAAGGTTAGCAACCTCTGACCTTAAAACGTTTATCGCCTGCCCAATCATGCTTGACAGGTTTCTACAATACATCTCCCAGGCCTCCTCGATCTTGTTACTGTTCAATAGTACTTTTAAATGATAACACGATGAACCAGAAGAGTGATACATTTTCTCCCTTAAAAATACTACACAAGGTTGATGAAAGCTAAATTTTTTCCTTATCTTTTTCTCCCTTAACCTTTGCTTAAGATTTTTCCTATTTTATTAACCAAAACTATGAAAAACCATTTCAAGCAATGGACTTAATGCCATAATAGCAATGGACAATAATTTCAGGCAAGGGATTTAATGCCATGAAACAAAACCGTTTTAAGACTACAATTAAAACAAAAAAGGGCAAACAAACTTAAATCCAAAATTTAAACCTGAAACTATTATAGGAATATCTATTATCAAACAATTTTTTCGGTCAGCTCAATTAATCAACGGATTAGGCTTTAAACAGATAAGGCCCACTCGATCTTTAACCCAAACTCAAGTCCAAATCCATGTATACACAATGACAGCAATTTCTCATTCATCTCGGATATCTAATCGTGTAAATTAAGCTTATGCCATGTATCTCGGTATGTATATCAGACACCAACATAAAATACATATATGTATTTCGTATTTATACACTATTAAGGTCATTGATATCCAACAAAAATCTCATATATCTAACATGTAAGTGTTAGATACAGGTATATATCTAACATAGGCATAGTTAATTTTTCTAAAGCTTTTTCATGTATTTAAAGGGTCATATTCTCATACCTATGTCCAAATATGTGTTTGACACTGACACTTCAAAAAAAATTAAAAACCTAAGCAAGATATAGGCATGATACACAAGAATTGAATTGAGTAAGAGTGGACTATGAGCTTTCACGTCTTTGGAAGGTTGGTGAAAAGGAAATGAAAGAATTCACTGGCATTAAGGTATGAATCTGAGTGGAAAATGTTGGACAAGTTGCAAACTCTACATATTAATTTAAATCCATGGTTAACCTTTCAACCGTAGGCATCTTCATGTCAAGACTAACAGGATATGGCCTTTAAATTATGGTGAGGGTGATAGATTAAAGAGAAGTGGAATGCCAAGTGGAAAGGTAAGTAAATGTTTAAGGCAACAAGCAATAAGTTTTAGGGTGACCAAAGAGCAACAAATTTTAGTATGTACTGTCACTTTAAAATCAGAATAAGGGCAATGCAAGGGAAAGGTTATTAACAGGACTCCTCACAGAGAGCTGTAATTTGCTTGCCTAGCAAGGAAACTTTATAACCTACATGTAGCATTGCGCATTAAAAATTTATACATAGAACCATATTCGTGTTCTATATTCAAACTTTTATTTTAACCCTCGCTGATAATTCAGTACACGCACTTGCACTTGTTTTAAATGAAAGATGGAACTGCATTTGTTTTGCTGCATTTGATCTGTATGTATAATCTATTAGCTTAGTTTTTTAACTTAATTTTTTTTCAAAGGAACTATTTTTTTTTTACTAATAAAATGGGACAAGGCGCATGCATAGAAAGTAACATCAAATTCAGGTTTCATGGTGCTGAGCAAAAATAGGCAACTGAGGGTGTCCATAAATTAAACATTGTCATAGTTTGATATTAGCATGCAATTACTAGTACTGCTTTTTCCTTTTTTGCTTTCTGGTTTGATTAATTTGATGTTGTTTGCAAGTCATTTAGTGTTGAATGGTAGAAAAAGAATTTGATTCCTCTAAAATAAAAGCAGTTAAAAACTAGTTCATTTTACTTTCTTTTGATGCCATTCATTGAGATGATGTCAAAAATTCTTGATTTCCTCAGTAATTAAAGTATCTGATTTTATTAAATGTAGTTTTTCATTCAACAAAATGGAGGAAAGAACTTGCAAAATATAGAAACAAGCAGGAGTTTATTTTATA
>JBBYHL010428635.1:0-10895 GCA_038381835.1 Adansonia madagascariensis
AAAAAAAAACCCCTCACACAACGGAAATTGGAAATTGGCATAAGTGGAAATATGATGGACAAATTAATTGTGTATTTTGGTTGTTTGAAGATGCAACATAGTACTGGCAAAAAGGAAAATGTAACATCGTAGTAATTTTTAAGAAAAATGATTTAATATATGCAGACAGAATAATTTAAAATTTTTATTGGTAGATTTAATTTAAATGACACGTATTCGTAACATTTAAAAATTTTATAAAAAAGAAAACTCAATTTTCAACTTTAAAAAAATAATAATAAAATAAATGCATTGAAAACGTTAATGACACCGATTTCTCAACGAAAAGACACCTACTGTTTAAAATTAGTAATTTTTAATTAAATTAAAAAAAATTAATTTGTTGCAGTTGAAAGAGCCGTTGAAATTTGCTTCGTTGCGTTACTTTAGAACGGATCCAAGAAACTTCGTCAATGACGCGGAGCATCCATTTCTTCACATGGACGACGCCCTTGCTTTGGAATAGCAATAAGAAGGGAAGGAAAAACAAATAAAAATAGTGTTGTCCAATTCTGACTGTCAAAGCTACCACGTCACCTCCGTCATTAACTGAGTTCCTGTCGGGGGTATTGACTTTTGCGTTCTTCATCCGACTGATTTTTCTTAATTTTTTTCCCCCATTTGAGCACATCTTAGGCATTTGTCATATGTCCACTCATAATAAATATATATTATATATTAATTTTGTAAATTTACATGTGAATTAATCGACAATAGTCTAATATGCTTTTCAAATAAAAATCAATTTTAATTTAATTTAACTTAATATAAATTATTGATATAAAAAAATAATAAATCATACTTATTATCAAATATTATCTATTTTTAAAATCTAAAATTCATACTTATAATTTTTTATACCCTCCATTGAAAGAGAACGATCTTTATTTTATAAAATTATATTTCAATAATATATAGAAGTAATAATAAAGAAAATAATAATAATAAATTTAAAAAAATATCTTTTTTATATATTACTTATGAAATTTTAAGCTCGGCAAACAATAGTAATTGTGATATTTTCCTTTTTCATTATCTAAATTAGGATTTTGAATGGGCCTGACCTAGGATGGATGAAGTTTTATGTGGGCTGAGGACTTTAGACTCAGCAAAGGGTTTCCGGCCAGCCTTTAGGATTTGAGAGTGGGGTATAGGACCTGCTTAGTGCTAACCGCAATAAGAGTTGCGGTAGGCGAAGCTGGAAATGATCCCTGCGAAGACAAATTCCTCCGACGTGTTGGCACTGGTAGTGGTAGGCAAAAAAGCCGTCCTGGAAAAGGCCAAATCTCCTGAGTCAACTTGTCATTCCTTAACAACCAAACATGGACCCCATCTCCCACCAAAACCAACCCTCACCAACCCCTATACGTATTTCAGTAATTTTTTATGTATCATATTGTTTTTTATGTTCTAAATATATTTTTATATATTAATAATTTAAATTATATAAATTTTAATATATTTATATAATATTTATATTATTTTTATATAATATTATATAAATATTTTTTATTATAATTATATCGTAAAATAATATCGTATGTGTTTAAAATTATCCCTTCTCCATAATTTTCCTTTGGCACCCCTTCCCACTTTAACCATCTGACAATCCCCGAGAATCTCCATTCTACCCTTCCACCAACCATCCTCACCAACTTTAATCTACTTTACTATATATCAATATGGCTAGCGATCATTTCCTCTCAGGCTTCAATTAACATACAAAGCCTAAAATTTTTCAAGTTTCAGTACGGTTTTTTTTTTCCTTTGTAGCTCAACTAATTCAATTCTCAAATGGCACCCCAAGCTGAATTGCAGCAAGAAGAAATCATTTATCGTTCAAAGCTTCCTGATATCTATATCCCAAAGCACTTGCCTCTGCATTCGTATTGTTTTCAGAACATATCGAACGTGGCTTCCAGGCCCTGTTTGATTAATGGGACGACGGGTAAAGTTTACACGTACGCTGAAGTTGAGCTCACAGCTCGAAGAGTTGCGTCAGGGCTCAACAAGCTCGGCATCCAACAGCGCCAAGTGATCATGCTTTTGTTGCCAAACACCCCGGAGTTCGTCCTGTCATTTCTCGGGGCTTCTTTCCGTGGTGCCATTGCCACAGCCGCCAACCCTTTTTTCACCCCGGCGGAGGTATCGAAGCAAGCAAAAGCCTCCAACGCGAGGCTTATAATCACGCAAGCCAGCTACGTTGACAAAGTAAAAGACTTTGCCCAAGACAACGATGTCAAGATCATGTGCATTGACTCAGCCCCAGACGGCTGTTTACATTTCTCTGAGTTAACTCAAGCTGACGAGAGCGATCTCCCTGAAGTTGATATCGTCCCGGACGATGTCGTAGCATTACCCTATTCGTCAGGAACCACGGGGCTACCCAAAGGGGTGATGTTAACACACAAAGGTTTGGTCACCAGCGTCGCACAACAGGTCGATGGTGAAAATCCAAACTTGTATTTCCACAGTGAAGATGTGATCTTATGTACTCTCCCCATGTTCCATATTTACGCCCTGAATTCGATCATGCTTTGCGGGCTACGTGTTGGGGCTGCAATCTTGATCATGCAGAAGTTCGAGATCGGATTGTTGTTGGAGCTGATACAAAAACACAAAGTGACAATTGCTCCGATTGTGCCACCTATAGCTTTGGCCATTGCTAAGACATCCGAAACTGATAAATACGACTCGTCTTCCGTCAGGATGGTCAAGTCCGGGGCTGCACCGTTGGGTAAGGAGCTTGAGGATGCTGTAAGAGCCAAGTTTCCTGGTGCCAAACTTGGGCAGGTACGAGAGTCAACTATTATTATCTGTCCTTTTTATTTTATGTGCTTTATATACTTTGGTCCACAAAAGTTTTGAAAATTCTTCATTCTCTAGGTTTCAATTAGTGTTTAACTAATACAAGCCCAGATTTTAATTTAACTAATTTTCCTTTTTTATTATATATTCAAATTCTACAGGGATCATTAGTGTTCAAAATTTGTGTTGGCAGAAACTATGATCACAAATCAAATATAAAACTTCATAATTAATTAAGATTTAATTTTCTTTTCAAATGTAGGAAAAAATTAATTAAATTGATTTTCCGTTTTTGGGATTTTTTTCGTTAGATATATACATACCATGCTTATCTGGAAAGACATCTTTCTCAATTTTGCAAAGGAGGAATTAGTGACACATTTTTCTTTCTCTCTTATTGTATTATAAATTAACTCCACTCAAAAGAAAAAAAACAAATGAAGTACTAAATTTCAAGATTAACACACCAAACATTTAAGTGTGTAGTAATTAAATAGTATATTTAATATCCCATCAATATCATAAATTATATAATTAATGATTTAAATGAAGGTTTGCTTGCTTTTTCTGGTATCACTATGTCTCCGTTCCCCCACAATTTCAAGAAAAAGAATAAATAAAAATAAAAATAAATGGTATAAATCCTTCACCAACCTCCTCCTTCCAAAGAAAATTGCAAAATAAAATGCTATACATATAGTTTTCAAAGACAACAACACCACCCTGTCGTGGGGTCGAGCTGTATGAATCATCATAACTGACCCAAGTCTCTTGAACTTTGCTGCTCCACTCATCATTTGATTTTTCACTTTAATTTTGGTGGTGGTGGCTGGCCGGCCTCCTTTGTCTAAGATATCTTAGGCTTTCTTAGCCCCTTATAAAGCAAAAAAAAAACACAATAACCTTGGACGACACCTAGCGACTTGAATTGAATGGGAATTGTGATGAGTCGACATGATTGACCAGATTTTAACTGCAAATTGCAATCCTTTTTTTTACAGGGTTATGGTATGACTGAAGCAGGACCAGTTCTAGCAATGTGCTTGGGATTTGCCAAGGAACCATTTGAAATAAAATCCGGGGCTTGTGGGACTGTGGTAAGGAACGCTGAGATGAAAATTGTTGATCCTGACACCAGTTCTTCCCTGCCACGAAACCAGGCTGGAGAGATTTGCATTCGAGGAGATCAGATCATGAAAGGTAAATCAGTCCAAAAAAAAAAAAAATACCCCTAACATATATTATGTAGTAATAAAATGAATTTTACCCGAAATTTGAAAGCTCTGGAAATGGAATATGAACCATGTTGCTGAACTTTCTATTGCAGGATACCTTAATGACCCTGAGGCCACGGCTAGGACCATTGACAAAGATGGCTGGTTACACACTGGAGACATTGGTTACATTGATGATGATGATGAACTCTTCATCGTTGACCGATTGAAGGAACTGATCAAATACAAAGGATTTCAGGTTGCTCCTGCTGAGCTTGAAGCTATGCTCATTGCCCACCCTGATATCATCGATGCTGCTGTGGTCGGGTAAGTGAAAATGACAATTAATTAACCCATGTTTATGGTACTATAAATAATACGTTTCTTGGTTTTAATGTCTTCTAGCATCCTTTAAAACGAAAAAAACATGTCTGCAATTTTCAGGATGAAGGATGAGGCGGCTGGGGAAGTTCCTGTTGCGTTTGTGGTGAAATCTGACAAATCACAGATTAGTGAGGACGAAATCAAGCAGTACATTTCAAAGCAGGTAATATACATTTTATTAATTAAAACATATAGTAGTAATTAATATTCAAATACATATAAGAAACAGGCCTTGGATAGAAATATTTGAAAATAAATGAAAGTCAAGAAAACTTAGATCCTGAATATGCTAATAACATAGTTTGGCAATGGTGCAGGTGGTGTTCTACAAGAGAATAAGTCGTGTATTCTTCATTGAATCCATTCCAAAGGCACCGTCAGGCAAAATATTGAGAAAGGAATTGAGAGCTAAAGTGGCTACCAGAAACTACTGAAACTTTGGTTCCAGGTCCCCCCTCAACACCCATGGAAGTTTGAAATAATATTACAACCGAATGAAAGGGTCCCCATTATAAAGAAATGAGACTGTTCATATATGTTCCTCCAATCTGGCTGATACAAAAGTGAGTTTGGAAAGAATGTAAATTATGAGATAAACCAATTCATCTTGCTAGATGACATCTAATCAATTGATTAATGTGCTGTTTTTTTCTTTCTTTTTTTTTCGGTGAATGGAAAATTATGTAAGTTTGATTTATTTGTAAGAATATTATTTTTCTCATGGCAACTTGCAAACTCTGAATCAACATTGTGGTTTAAGCAGGTAACGTACTTGTTCTCCTTAAGCAAGATCTTGAATTTAAGTATTGTGAATGGAGAAAACTAGCTTTGAGCGAGCTTTACACCCTTGTGGTCCTTTTTTGCTCGAATTGGATTAGTTGGGGTCCAGTGAGCTTCCGGACATCGAGTTTCCATCAAAATAATTGCAAATTCAGAACCCAAAAACAATATTAATATAGTTTTCCATTTTCTTGAAAAAGATTCCTTATCAAAAAATACTCTAAATTCAATCAGAAACATAATCAAATTTCTGGAGTAGCTTTGCAAGTAGATGTAGAATCCACATATCCAAACCTTACTTTGCTGAAAACATTTATTCAGGAAAAAGATTAAACAAAGATTCATTATGAGTATATATTTTTTAGGATACAAGTTGCATTAAGTATGACTTAATCTTGGCACAATGAAAGACTTATGGTCCTCCAATTGTGCAAAGTACAAAACAATCATTCTTAATCTGAAATCTCGCATTCACTTCTGTCACCTCTTCAGGACAGACAACATTCAATCCCATGTGCAGAAAAAAGGCAGTCGAATCAAACAGGTTCTTCCATAAGATTTTATCAGATCCTCTTATTATATATAAAAACTCCATAAGTGACAGTTTTCAAACATAAACTACATTACACTGCTGATCAGCATTACAACTGTAGGAAGTGTTTCCTCCATTCTTTCTACAGGGTTTTGCTTTATAATTTATAGCATTTCTGCAGTTACCCGGGACTGGGAAAGTGAAGGAGAAAAGAAAAAAGTAGTATGCTTTAGAAAAGGGCTTTAATAAAAAGTTACTTTTAATCTTAATAGCAACAGGCAAACAACTTCTGATTTATAAAATATACCAACTCCATCGAGATCATGCTTGATGTCAGCTTGGTGAAAAAGGAAGAGTGCGGCCATAACACTTCCCCTGTTTCCCTCAAAACCCAATGGGGTTACTCCCAACCAGGTCAAAAAACACAAAAGGAAAAGTAGGAGAAAATTGTAGATTATATAGTCCGCACTATAGGCCCCATAGAGCCAAATAGGATTTTAGCATGATTTGATGAAGCATTAATTGATTTAATTCATCAAGAAAACATGGTTTTGAGGAAGTTGTGTCGGGTTGCTTGCTAGTCATCACCATGAATATACCAACAAAGTAGCATAGTGGCACAGCGGCACAAGATGTAGAGTCGAGCACGTTGCTGCTTAACCAAGGAGGCACACTTGGCGGAGAACCCATGCTTCTTTCTCTCACCAGAGGCCTTAACTCCAAATTTGTATTGTTTGGACTGAAACTCACCCATGGCTAATACCAAACTATTTTACTAGATCTGCTAGACAAGAAAAAAAAGCTCAACGTAGAGCTTGAGGCCATGTGGGTTAGGGATAAAGTGAATATATATATATATATACACACACACGCACAATTACAAATCCGAAATCCAAGAAAGGTTAACTGAAATACGAAGGAAGCAAGTGAATATGGTCAGCTTCAAAAAACTGAGGGATTTGCATTTGCAAGGAAGACGCGGCAGCATAGTTTTCAATACGAAGGGGAGTAAGCGTAGTTTATTAATATAAAGTAATGCTGATTAGAGAAGTGGCAAAGGGTGAGCATGAAAAAGTGGAGAGCTGTTTAATGAAGACAAGGCAAATGGATTTGGCTAGTAATGGGAACAATCCCCCGGCAAGATGGCCTCAAAATTGAGGCAGGACGTTGGTTTGGTTGGATTGGATGACCTTGGATTTCCTACACCGTAGCTCATACTCCCAACATACTGTCTCTCAGCTCTATGTGAGCAAATTAATAGAATTTTCCCACTTGAGAGAATAAAATTTGAGCAATTTTTTGTCCTCCAAATTATGGAATATACCACAAATGAAAGATGTATTAGTCTGTCAAAATCCCAGTATTATATGTTATAACATTGGAGATGAAAGAATTAAAGGAAAAAAAACTATTTTTTGTTCAATGTGTGACCAGTATGGTTCTCAGAATTTCTTCGGGCTAAAAATAAGTATGAAAAGGAAGTCCTTGCCAGTAGCGTTGTTGAATATAGCTTGAAATGCAGCTATCTATCTCACTTGAAAGGAGCTAAATAACAGACAATATGAACAATTGGAACAAAAATCTGTTTCTTTGTTCAACAAATTTTCAGAACATCAAAGATACTATTTGTCATAGTTGATGCAATAGACCTATTCATGGACCTAATAGCTCGCACGACCTAACCTGTATGTATCTGACATGGATATATTAAATTTTTCTAATTTTTCATGTATTTGAAGGGTTTTTGGGAGTTCATATCGTCATACTCATTATATGCGTTCGACACATACTTTTAAAAAAAAATCAGAGCAACATAGTATATTATTAAGTCTGGTATCGTATAGCATATTAAATTGTTAATGCTATCCCAAGATTTTGTATTAGTTAGCTGATCCTTTGTCATTTTCCTTTGTATAAAATAAACTATCTTAATTTCTTGACTCATGCATTGTACAGCTGAGGTTGCTTTTAAGTGAAAGATTCTAATCAATTCTTAGCCAGCTACTTTGTGATTGTGAGGCAACAAGCCGTGATAAGGGACTAACATTACTCTCCGTTTGACTGTTCAGTGATGCGTGCTTACGTTGCCTTAGGCAGCTGAAGTTAATTACTAGCATTTTTTTTTTTTTTTTAAGTTTCTATCTTATGATCATTCGAGCAATTTGGATATGGAAATCTTTTATCTTTTCCGTGTATCATGCTTGGGGCAAGTCAATGCAGATATTTATCCATTTGAAGGGGACTTGAACCCAAGTCTTCATTTCTTGCGGTAGCACTACACCAGGAAATAACATAACTTGCATCTTCAACAATTGCAGTAGCATAGAACAAGTTATGCTATATAAATTATGCACTTATCCTCTATGACTCAAGATTCGAGTGAGAGTGTTTAATACGAGTATGTATTCAAGACAGATATGTTTAATTTTTTAAAGTTTTTTCATATATTTAGAGATTTATATCCATATATCCATGTCAGAAAATGTGTCGAACATGGATACTTGAAAAAAAAATAAAAAATCGAAGTTATATAGTATTTATCTATTGATGAAAAATGTTAATTTTGTGAGCTTGCGCATCCCGAAGCACCATGTGAAATTGAAGCTCTTGCTTACAGTAAGAATAGCATACAAAGTTTACAGAAACCAAAAGAGAAAAAATACAGAGTGCTCCCATTCAGACGGAGAACCAAAGAATATTAGGCAGTAACTGAAGAGCATTGACCCTTTGTTTGAGGGAAATTAAAATTAATGTTCTTAATCCAAATGCCTTTATTTACAAGTTTTGACATTTCTATTTCATCATCATCTATGTGCAATGTATGTATAACCTTAAGTGAATTAAAAGCTATGTTATATCCCAATCTTCTAAACCAAGTACAAGGATAAAGTACAATCTGGTTAAAAACAAAACAAAACAAAGCATAGATTTCTGCTTGCAAATCTCTATCGATGGTATATGCTTTTGGATGTTTTGCTACTACTTAAATATAATCATACAGATGAATGTAGATGTTTTCTACGAACAAAGTTGTAATTTAAGAATAAATAAAAAAAAAAAAACCAGATATTAAATTTTGAATTTTAATTTATTAAACAGTGATTTTTAAAAAATAATTACATGAATTAATTTAATTAAGCGGATTCAAAGAATTTGTAGCAGACCTTTAGAACTAAGAAATCATACTAACTATTTTCTTTTTGTTAATGATCAAATGATCATCGGAGAATGAAGATGCTCCCTTTCAGACTTTGAGACAAAGGCGACATTTTTGAACCCTAAGAAAATATATAAAATCGGGCTAGGAAATCCTTGGAGGGGGATACTGTTTGAATTCAAAGCACTAATGTAGAAAATCAAATTTATAAAACATTTAAAGTCTATAATTCAAATTTATACAGCATCCAAAGTCTATAATTTTTAGAAGGTCGAATGAAAAGCGGTGTGTAATGGCATGGAAGTTTAGATTTAAATTTTAGTATCCTCGTTCCGATTTCAAATTATCAAGAAGAAAAAAAAAAAGGCTTATAACTTCAATAAATTGGAAGTAGATCTGCGAATGGGTTGGGTTGAGTCAGATTGTGATCTAAAAAGATTTAAATTTTAAATTTAGATCTAAATATGATCCAGCTTGATCTACTTATTCAGGTCTGAATTACTGTTCTCATCATTAAAAAATTATTTTTTATATTAATATTTATATTTTTAATAATTAAATTTATATAAAAATATATTATTTTAATTTAAAATTATTATTTCGAATTGGGTCGAACCAATCAGGAATAAAAAAATTAAAACCCAAGCTCAAGCTCGATCAAACCAAGCTGAGAAGACTGCTTCATCCTTACCCAGGTCTAATTAGAAGATTTTGTTATATAATTTAAATAAAAAATTTTGCAAAAAATTAATAAATTGTTATTCCTTTTAGATGAGTACTTTTACTAAAAAATTTTAACAATATTTACATTAATAAATTTCATCGTTAAATAAGTACTGATTAAATTGTTATTAAGATTTTATATATTATTAACATTCTCATTGAACTCTATCGATATTACAAGATTCGTCTCGTCTCTTCTTTGGAATACCATGTTTCTATCTTGGATGTTAAAATATCAATAGCACTCTTACCAACATAAATATTGGTAACATCCACAATTACCCAATTCTATCTCGCTCTGCCTCTATTAATTTTTAAATAATAGTATTATTATTTAATTATGTATATAATTTGTAAAATATATTAATAATAAAAAAGTTATTTAACTTAAAATCAATTACCGTAAATTTACACTTTTACATATGCTAATTGAGTTTTTTTTTTATATACCGATAATTTTTACATGAAATAAAAAATATTAATTTTATAAGTAAGCGGTGGCAATACAGCATTTATCAAAATCATT
This sequence comes from Adansonia madagascariensis, assembly GCA_038381835.1. Classification (NCBI taxonomy): domain Eukaryota; kingdom Viridiplantae; phylum Streptophyta; class Magnoliopsida; order Malvales; family Malvaceae; genus Adansonia; species Adansonia madagascariensis. The sequence continues at coordinate 10,164 of JBBYHL010428635.1, forward strand.
CTGCTTATCTCTTTTAAAAAAATTTGACCTATTCCAATTATATCAATACAAAATTGATGAAAAAAGTGGAATATTTTTTTTTCATCCGAACTATCAATCTATCAATTTGAATTTTTATAAATTTTGAGTAAAAAAAGTTCAAGACCTTCACCAAAGAAAAATCATCAAAGTCGTACTCCTTACCCGCAAATTTAAAGCTATGTTTTGGGAAATCACAAGCAAAAAGGAAAAACGGTAAAATAGATGTTAGAAAGATTTTTCAACTGAAATAAAACAACAAAAAGTCTCCAACAACAAACGCATCACCTAATGCAAAAGTCTATTTCCCACACTCTAATGCAAACACGTGCCAACAACAAACGCATCACCTACCTTTAATAATCCCAAAAATAAAAAATCTTTACATAGATTTCTTACTTTTTTTTTTTTAATATTTTTATTTGATAAAATATTAAAATTATGCATGTAATATAAATATAATTTTTTAAAAAATATTTAAAATTATAAATATATTTTTATTAAATATGACTTATATTTAATACTTAGCTCGAATCTATACGAGTGACATTGATATAAATCCCAACAATCTCGGAAAGATAGGAGACACCTACCTTCTCAAACACTTAGCAAATCGCCGTCTACTCAATTTGTTAGATGGAGATTTTCCTCTTAAACCTTATTAATTAGCGTTACGAGAAAGTATCTTCTTATACTATTAGTCTGACATTTTTT
>JBBYHL010428674.1:0-20231 GCA_038381835.1 Adansonia madagascariensis
GCAAAATCATTCAAAATGAAAAGGGTTATTCTATTTCAAGTGTAAGGAGTGATCATGGAAAAGAATTTGAAAACCTTGGTTTTGACAAATTTTGTAATGAAAATGGTATTAGCCATAACTTCTAGGCACCAAGAACTCCTCAACAAAATGGAGTTGTTGAAAGAAAAAATAGAAATTTAGAAGAAATGGCTAGAACCCTGCTTTGTGAAAACAATTTACCATGATATTTTTAGGCGAAAGCTATTAATACTTTTTGCTATACTATAAATAGAGCCATGGTTAGGCCAATCCTAAAAAAAACTCCATATGAACTTTTTAAAGGAAGAAAACCTAACATTAGCTACTTTCACCCTTTTGGATGTAAATGTTTTGTATTAAATAATGGAAAGGACAATCTTGGTAAATTTGATGCAAAAAGTGATGAAGGAATTTTTTTTGGTTATTCAACAAATTCCAAAGCCTATAGAGTGTTTAATAAGAGAACTTTAGTTATTGAAGAATCAATGCATGTTATATGTGATAAAGCTAACCCACCCTTGAGAAAGGTATCTTTTGACAATGATGATGTAAAAATTTACCAACAACAAACATCACATAAGAAGCAAGGACAAACAATGTAAAATCAAGAAGATAAAAAAGAGGAAGAACCACATGAGTCAACTGAAGTAGAAAGGGAAAGAAATCATCCTAGAGAGTTGACTTATGTCAAAGATGGTGAGATAATTGGTGATCCAAGGCAAGAGGTAAGAACTAGATCATCCCTTAGAAATACATGCAATTATGTAGCCTTTCTTTCACAAAATGAGCCCAAAAATTATAAATAAGGCCTTAAAAGATGAAAATTGGATTATAGCTATGCAAGAAGAATTAAACCAATTTGAAAGAAGCAAAGTTTGGAACTTAGTTAAGAAACCTAGTGATTATCCCATTGTAGGTACTAAATAGGTTTTTAGAAACAAACTTGATAAGAATGGAACAATAGTTAGGAATAAGGCTAGATTAGTAGCTAAAGGGTATAATCAAGAAGAAGGAATTGATTATGATGAAACTTATGCCCCCTAGCTAGACTAGATTAGAATACTACTAGCTTTTGCATGTTTCAACAACTTTAAATTATATTAAATGGATGTCAAAGTACTTTTTTAAATGGCTTCATTAATGAAAAAGTTTATGTTGAACAATCTCTCGATCTTGAAAATCTTTATTTTTCCGATCATGTTTTTAAACTTACTAAAGCTTTATATGGACTAAAGCAAACACCTAGGGCATGGTATGAAAGACTCTCAAAATTTTTAATTGAAAAAGGGTTCAATAGAGGAAATGTTGACAAAACTCTATTCATAAAAGTAAAAAATGAGGACATTTTAGTGATTCAAGTTTATGTTGATGATATTATCTTTGGTGCTACTAATGAATCTCTTTGTCAAGAATTTTCTAAGTTAATGCAAGGTGAGTTCGAGATGAGCATGATGAGAGAATTGACATTCTTCTTGGGGTTACAAATTAAATAAACTAACGATGGCATCTTCATCAATCAAGTAAAGTACACTAAAAAATTACTCAAGAGGTTTAAAATGGATGAAGCAAAGCCTTGCTTGACACTGATAAGTACCTCAACAAAGCTTGAAAAGGATGAAGAAGGTAAAATCGTTGACTCTAAACTTTATAGGTCTATGATAGATTCATTGTTATATCTTATTGCAAGTAGATCGGACATAATGTTTAGTGTATGCCTATGTGCTAGATACCAATCAACACCATAAGAGTCTAATCTAATTACCGTAAAAAAACTTTTAGATACCTTAGAGACACTCCAAATCTAGGCTTATGGTATCCTAAAGAATCATCCCTTGTCCTACATGCTTACTCTGATGCGGATTCTGGTGGATGCAAAATTGATAGGAAAAGCATTTCCAGAATATGTCAATTTCTTGGAAATATGCTCATATCATGGTTTCCCAAGAAATAAAATAATGTTGCTTTATCCACAACCGAGGTGGAATACATATCCATGGGTAATTGTTGTGCCCAAATTTTATGGATAAAACAAAAAATAGAGGATTTTGGCATTACCATGGATCATATTCCAATTAAATATGACAATACTAATGCCATTTGTCTCACCAAAAATCCAATCCAACACTCTAGAACCAAGCACATAGAAATTAGACATCACTTTATTAGAGATCATATGCAAAAAGGTGATATAGTGCTTGAGTTTGTTAACACCTTGCATCAATTAGCTGATATTTTCACTAAAACACTTGACAAGGATAGATTTTGCACAATTAGAAGAGAACTTGGATTAATGAACATACCCTAAAATTCATAATTTGATCCAATCCTGATGCTGTGCCTTACTATTACTTGCTTAATGCTTAGTTTGATAACACTAGTTTTGCCCACTTGCTTGCTTGATAATGCTCAATCGACATAAACTTATTGAATAAGTTTGTTGCATCTTGATTAAGCCTTGAATGATCTTATTTTGGTCCAAGATATATTTTTAAATGTTTTTAAACGGATAATTGGATAAAATTACATCTAATTTGATGAGATCTTGTTGAAAATGAACCTATAATAGGCTATCTGTATCGATTCCTGTACATTCATCACTTCTATATCGAGACTTATTTTTAGTGTATCGATACAAACCCAGATTTGTTCTTTGTATCGATACCTGTCCTTCTGTATTGATACTGTAAAGTGTGTATTGATACAAAAGTAATTTGATCTTAGTCTCGAGACCCAGTTCTTTATACCGATACAAAACCTAAAAATGTTCTTTGTATCGATACTATTTCTTATATATCGATACTCACTGTTCATTTAGATACCCCCGTGCTATTCTTTCCATTCAAAACCACTATTTATCTTTTTATTCTCTCTCTTATTCCATCACGCCACCATCAAATCTCATCATCTTCAGTTTTCTTTTCAAAATCAATTAATCAAATAACCAAATTCCTTTATCTCACTTACCCAAAACCAACTTAAAATCACACATTACCATCTAAACCATCAAGATTTTAACACTTTCTATAAACTCTAACCCTCACTACCTCTCTCTCTAAATTTAACCATTTCGTCCAAATTTCTTCTAATAAATCACCTCTGTCTCCTTTCTAAAACGTTCCCCATCATTGTTTGTGTGATTGATTCTGGATACACTCCTTACATTATACAAATTGAAAACCATTCTTAGCGCCCATCACCTGTTTGATAAAACACCTCAAACAACCTTTAACCACTCAACCTGTTCGCCCAACACCTGTTTGAGAGAAGTCCTCACACAAACCCATGGCTCCCAAAACCAAACAAACCGCATGCTGTCATGGTCCTGTCACCTGTGCTTTCACCTCTTTCGCATATCAACCACCTCTAACCCACAATCAATCTTTCTTTAATTTGTGCTTTCGTGACACACAGGCTCGAGAGAGATTCACCACCATTTATGCTTGAATGGCCATTCAATAATGTCGTGTCATCGACTTTACATTTCTCTGGTCCATTAACTATCCATACCTTCAAACCTTTGACACTTTCGGATTGACCAAAATTCTTTCATAAAATGTTTCAATGCATGAAAATCTTGTTTGTGCCTTCTTTAGCAATGTATCTCTTGTTATTGATGACCACGACAATGTTATTGCTATTCGGTCCTATCTTTTGGGATAAGATGTCTTACTCAACACGGCTTCCCTTACCTCTGCCTTCAGATTTCCAAATGAAGGCACCATCAATGAAGGCTCAAGTCCCATCGCATTACGCACCTTTCACAATAAAGCCATGCTTCTTCCGCCAGTTGATCACTTACTTCATCTCATCATTTCACATGTGCTCTATCCATACAGAACCAAACATACTGTGGTTAGTAACGCAGATTATTGGTGGCTGCATATGATACAATCCGGTACCCATCCAAATTTAGCCTACTTTATATTTGCTGACCTTGTTCTATGTGTACGTGGGTGTCATAGCCTTTTTCATGGCATGGCCTTGAGTTACTACTTCAAAACTCAAGGTCTCAATCTTTCATGCGACCCCAGCATCATGGTAACCATATATCGCTACATTGATCATAGATCTATAGGACTTACCGGCTATGAAATTTAAGGCGGTGACTTAGTTCCAAAAGCTCATTGTCAGTCGCCACTCGAGAAACCGGATGCTTCCACTCCCGACGATCATGATGAAATAGAGCATGATGAGCCTCCTCCACCTCTAGCTTCCATGCCCATGGATATTCCCACAATGTTTACATCAATTATGGATCATTTTGATACGTGGGAGGGACATTTTGACAACATCAATGCTCATCTCTCTACTTTTAAGCAAAGTTATCGTGCTCTAACGGAGCAATTCCATGCCTACTCTGCTACCTTTTCTCGTGCACCTCCACTTACTCCTTCACTCACCAAAGATCCTTCTATCGATGACTTCTAGTCAGCTTAGGATGTTAAACTTTATGTTGTTTTTATGTCAAACTTTATGTCTTTAGGATTTTGCTTTATCGATTTTCATGATTTTAGACTTCTATGCTACTTTATGTTTTTGCATCTTTTGCTTAGTAAATTTATCCTTGAATTTTGTCTTTAATATAACAAAAAGGGGGAGAAAGACCCTAAATTTGCATTATATTGCTCACGAATCATGAATTGATCATGCATATGTTGAAACACGAATTATGAATTGATTATGCATATATTGGAACCCGGATTATATGTTAAACTTAAACTAAAATTTTAGGCAATTTATTGAGGGGGAGTTATGTTTTTGATTAAACTCAAACACAAGCAAATTTATCTTAAGTTTTGTTATATCAAAAAGAGGGAGATTGTTAACCTTGAATTCAATTTTGATATAACCAACAAACTTAAGTTAAATTAATACTCGACCTCGTATTTATGTTTAAATTGAAAATAATCTTTAAAAATACTAAGGTTGTAATCATTGAGATGTATTTGAGTTAAAAAAATGATTTTACAAACAAATTTTGAAGACTCGTATCGATGCAAAGAACATGTGTATCGATACTATGCATAAAACCCTCAAATGTATCGATACAATGAATATAAGTATCGATACAGGTTGTTTAGTATCGATACTGGCTCCCTGAGTATTGATACAGAGCTTAGCAGTAGGCAAAGTTTGCATAAAACCCTCTAATGTATCGATACAACTTGTATCAATACATGTTGATGAGTATCGATACTGACCCCATGAGTATCGATACAGAGCTTGGCAGTAGGCTATGTTTGGCTAAAACTCTTATATGTATTGATACAAGGGTATCAATATCAGTATTGATACAACTTGCTTAGTATCGATACTGAGATCCCAGTATCGATACAACAAGTTGTAACAATTACTTTTTTGAACTGAGTATCGATATTTTTGGTATTGTATCATACTATAGTGCGGGATTGAATAGAAATAAACATTTATGAAGGCTACTACGGCTCTCTAACCACCATATTAAATGCCCAACGTCTATGAATCAATTTGCAGCTATAAATAGAGGTTCCAAATAGCTGAAGAGGCAGAGATACAAACTTTATTGAATCATTGAACAACAAAAAGCTCAAAATCATCAAAATCATTATTCTCTACTTGTATCAACTCATACTCTTTTAAGTTCATTTGTATCTTATACTTCTTATACTTAAATTTCAGCAATCACCCACCGACTAGAGTTTCAACTAGTTTGCAAAATTCTTCTTTCATTTGACAAAAAAGGGTTGAGTGAAAGTGAATGAAAATACTTGAGAGTTTGGGGTATAATTCTTAAAGTATTTGAAAGGTTCTATCTAAGCCTTAAAAGATAGTTGTGTAAGGTTATACCTTATCCTTAAAGGTAACAATTTCCTTAGTGAATTGTGGAACTCACCTTGGTAAGAAAGTACCAAGAAGAAAGGACATAGGTGCCGAATTAAAGGACTGAACCTCTATACATCCTTTGTTGATTTTTCTCTGTTCCTTATCTTGTTTAATTTTCAAATTTACAAAGTTTTTATAAAACTAATTCACCCCTCTTGGTTCAATCTCTCCATTAAAGCTAACATAAAAGAAAATGAATTTTGAAAAAAACTAATTTGATGGTAATTAATACAAAATTTTAAAGAATTTTGAGGTTGAAAACTTCAGAACATTCCATAATAAAATTTTATAGATAAAGAAAAGCTCATATTTTAGAATCGAGAAAATTTCAAAGAATACATTAAATATTATATAAAATGAATTAAATAAGATATATCATCCCAAATATTAAATTACAAACTGGTAAAGATGAAAATTGAAAATCCAAAATAATTTTACTGGGAAAAATTTACGAGCATAAAACTTGAAATATTGTGAAAATTTAAAAAATAGTCACAAAAATCGACAGCATGACTCCCTATGGTGTAAAATGGCAATATGAATTTTTTCTTGAATATATTTTTTTTAAAGACATATCGGCATAATACCATACTGGTATCAATACAATTATACGACAGTTAACTTTTCAAGTTTAATAAAAAATTCTCTAAAAATTTTTAAAAATAGGAAATTTGACTATAATATCATCGCAGAAATAAATTTTTAAGAAATTTTTTTCTTAAATATTCATCCTGTATATCCAAAATTAGAGATCAAAGTGTGATTCTTTTTTTTATCACATGAACTTATGAACATTTAGTTATGAATAAGAAGATTTTGAGAATGTCTAATTCATTTAAAAAAAGATCATCCCAATAAAGGTTGTAGTTAAGTTCTCAATCTTGGATATTCTAGATTATAAAAAAAAAGGACTCGGACGAAATTAGGTATCTACAGACACTATAAACAATTCCTTCTCGTTGGAATACATGATATTGATGGTTGAGTTTCTCAAGAAAAGCTTTTCATTCCATTATTTTCCTTAGAATCAAAGTTCACCCATCAAAAGAGATGAATAAGGTTTCTTGTAATAATTTTCATTCTTTTTATGATAAAGCAACATAAACACGTTTTCCTCATTGGAATACAAGATGTTGATGCATTACTTTCTCAAGAAAACCTTTCTTTCCACCATTTTCTTTGGATTCAAGTTTGCTTATCGAAAAAGACAAACATGGATTATTGAAATAATCTCCTTTCCTTTTGTGATTGGCACCATAAACATGTTCTCCTTATTAGGTTACATGATTTTGATGATTGGTTTCTTAAGAAAAGCTGTTCTTTCCACCATTTTATTTAAAATCAAAGTTCATCCCCCAAAAAGAGACAAACATGGATTCTCATAGTTATCTCTATTTTTTTTATGATTGGGTGCCATAAACATTTTTGTCAAATTTAGATGCATGACATTAATGCTTGAGTTCTTAAGAAAAGCTTTTTTTCTACCATTTTCCTTAGAATCAAAGTTTGTCTATCAAAAAAGATGAATAATGATTCTCATAATAATCTCTATTTTTTTTTGTGATTAGGCATAATAAAGATGTTTTCCTAATTAGGATACATGATATTAATGCTTGGGGTTCTCAAGAATGCTTTACCATTTTCCTTAGAATCAAAGTTTATCTATAAAAAGAGATAAACATGGATTCTTATAATAATTTTCATTCTTTTGTGATTTAGCATAAACATGGATTCTTATAATAATTTCTATTCTTTTGTGATTTAGCAGTATAAACACATTCTTCTTAGTGGGATACATAATATTGATGCATTGGTTTTTCAAGAAAAGCTTTTTTTTTTCATCATTTTCCTTAGATTCAATGTTCATCTGTCAAAATAGATGAACATGGATTCTTATAATTATCTTTATTCTTTTTGTGATTAGGTGCTACAAACATTTTTTTCTCATTCAAATAGATGATATTGATGCCTAAGTTTCTCAAGGAAAGCTTTTTATTCCACCATTTTCCTTTGAATCAATGTTTATCTATCAAAATAGATGAAAATAGATTCTCGTAATAATTTTTATTCTTTTAGGCACAATAAACACGTTCTCATTATTAGAATACATAATATTAAAGCTTAAGTTTCTCAAGAAAAGTTTTTCCTTTCTCTTTATATTTAAAGTTAATTTGTCAGAAGAGACAAACATGGATTCTGGTAAGAATCCTTATTCTTTTTGTCATTGTGCACCATAAAAAAGTTCTCTTCATTGGCATATGTGATGTGACACTTGGGTTTCTCAAGAAATGCTTTTTTTCTACCATTTTCCTTGGTATCAAAGTTCATCTGTCAAAGAGATGAACATGAATTCTTGTAATATTCTCTATTTTTTCTGATTGGATGTCATAAACACTTTTTTCTCATTGAGATACATGATATTGATGCTTTGGTTTCTTAAGAAAAGCTTTTCCATCCACCATTTTCCTTAGATTTAAAGTTCATCCATTAAAAGAAGTAAACATGGCTTCTTCTAATAATCTTAATTCTTTTTGTGATTGAGCATTATAAGCATGTTCTTCTCATTGGAATGCATGATATTGATGCATTGGTTTCTTAAGAAAAACTATTCTTTTCACCATTTTCCTTGGATTTAAAGTTTGCTTGTAAAAAAAATGAATGGATTCTCATAATTATCTCCATTCTTTTTATGATTGGGTGCCATAAATAATTTCTCCTCATTCGAATACATGATATTGATGGTTGAGTTTCTCAAGAAAAGCTTTTCTTTCCTTAATTTTTCTTAGAATTTTTTTTCCATTTTTCTTAAAATCAAAGTTCATATGTCAAAAGACACGAACATAGGTTTTCGTAATAATCACCATTCTCGTTGTGATTAGGCACCTAAGCACGTTCTCCTTATAGGGATACATGTATTAATACTTGTGTGTCTCAAGAAAAGCTTTTCTTTTTCCATTTCTTTTAGATTCAAAATTTATCCAATGAAAAAGGTGAACATGAATTCTTGTAATAATCCCCATGCTTTTTGTCATTAAGTACCATAAACACATTCTCTTCTTTGGCATACATAATGCCAATGCTTAGGTTTCTTAACAAAAGTTATTCTTTCCATCATTTTCCTTAGAAACAAAGTTCATCTGTCAAAAGAATGAATATAGATTCTTGTAATAATCTTTATTCTTTTTGTGTTTGGATGCCATAAACACATTGTTTCTCATTGGGATACATGATATCAATGCTTGGGTTTCTCAAGAAAAGCTTTTCCTTCAACTATTTTCCTTAGATTCAAAGTTCATTCGTCAAAGGAGACAACTATAGATTTTCATAATTATCTCCATTCTTTTTTTGACTTGGTGCCATAAACAATTCCCCTTCATTCAAATGCATGATATTGATGCTTGAGTTTCTTAAGAAAAGCTTTTTTTTTTTCACTATTTTTCTTTGAATCAAAGTTTTATCTGTCAAGGCAGATGAACATGGATTGTCATAATAATTTTCATTCCTTTTGTGATTGGGCATAACAAACATGTTCTCCTCATTGTTATACATGATATTGATGCTTAGGGTTCTCAAGCTTTTTATTCCACCATTTTCCTTAGAATTAAAGTTTATCCATCAAAAGAGACAAACATGGATTCTTATAATATTCTTTATTCCTTTTGTGACTGAATAATATAAACATGTTCTCCTTCTTTGGATACATGATATTGAGGTGTTGGTTTCTCAAGAAAAGTTTTTCTTTCCAACATTTTCCTTAGATTCAAAGTTCATCAGTCAAAAAAAACAAACATGGAGCCTCGTAATTAACCCTATTCTTTTTATGATTGCGTGCCATAAACACTTTTTGCTCATTCAAATACATGATATCGATAGTTGAGTTTATGAAGAAAAAATTTTTTTCCACTATTTTCCTTAGAATCAAAGTTCATTCGCCAAAGGACATGAACATGGATTCTTATAAAAATCTCTAATCTTTTTGTGATTGGGTGCCATAAACATGTTCTTCGCATAGGGAAACATGATATTGATGCGTTGTTTTCTCAAGAAAAGCTTTTTTTCCACCATTTTCCTTAGATTTAGAGTTTATCTATCAAAAGAGATAAATATTGATTCTTGTCATTATCTTTATTGTATTTATGATTGGGCACCATTAACCATTTTCTCCTCATCTAGATATATGATATTGATGGTTAAGTTTACCAAGAAAAACTTTTTTTCCTACCATTTTTCTTAGAATCAAAGTTTGTCAGTCAAGAGACATGAACTTGAATTCTTGGAATAATCTCTATTGTTTATGTGATTGGGTGCCATAAGCACGTTCTCCTTATTAGAATACATGATATTAATGCCTGAATATCTCAAGAAAAGCTTTCCTTTTCATAATTTTCCTTAGATACAAAGTTCATTCGTAAAAAAAGATGAACATGGATTCTTGGTAAGAATCCCTATTGTTTTCACCATTATGCACCACAAGCACATTCTCCTCATCAAAATATATGGTATTGATTCTTCCGTTTCTCCATAAAAGTTTTTCTCCACCATATTTTTAGAATCAAAATTCATCCATCAAAGAGATGAACATGGATACTTGTAATAATCTCTATTCTTTTTTTGATTGGATGCTATAAATATATTCTCCTCATTGGGATATATAATATTGACGCTTTGGTTTCTCAAGAAAAGCTTTTCCTTCCACCATTTTCCTTAGATTCAAAGTTTGTTCATCAAAAGAGACATATGGATTCTCGTAATTATCTTAATTTTTTTTTTGTGATTGGGTGCTATAAACATTTTCTCCTTATTTGGATACATGTTATTGATACTTGGGATTCGTAGGGAAAACCTTTCCTTCCATATTTTCCTTAGAATTAAGGTTTGTCCATTAAAAGAGATGAATATTGATTCTTGTAATAATGTCTATTCTTTTTATGATTCGATGCTATAAACACACTTTTCTCATTGAGATACAAAATATTGATGCTTTGGTTTCTCAAGAAAAGTTTTTCCTTCCACCATTTTCCTTAGATTTAAAGTTTGTCTGTCAAGAAAGACAAACATGAATTCTCATAATTATCTTAATTTTTTTGTGATTGGGTGCCATAAACATTTTCCCCACACTCGAATACATGATATTGATGCTTAGGATTCTTAAGGAAAACATTTCTTTCCACTATTTTCCTTAGAACTAAGGTCTGTCAGTCAAAAGACATGAACATGGATTTTTGTAATAATCTTTATTCTTTTTGTGATTAGGCATAATAAAAACGTTTTCCTTATTGAGATAGATGATATTGATGCTTGGGGTTCTCAAGAAAAGGTTTTTTTCATCATTTTCCTTAGAATCAAAGTCCATGCATCAATAGATACAAGTATGGATTTTTGTAATAATCTCAATTCTTTTTGTGATTAAGCAATATAAACATATTCTTCTCATTGAGATGCAAGATATTAATGCATTGATTTCTCAAGAAAAGCTTTTCTTCCCACCATTTTCCTTAGATTCAAAGTTCGTTCATCAAAGAAGATGAAAAAAGATTCTCATAATTACATCTATTCTTTTTGTGATTATTTGCCTCGAACATTTTTTCCTCATTCGGATACATGATATTGATGCTTGAGTTTCTTAAGAAATGGTTTTTCTTCCACCATTTTACTTAGAATCAAAGTTTGTTTATTGAAACAGACGAACTTGGATCTCATAATAATCTTTGTTCTTTTTGTGATAGGGCACTATTAACACGTTCTCCTCATCGAGATACATGATATTGATGCTTTAGATTCTCAAGAATAGCTTATATTTTTTTACCATTTTCTTTAGAATCAAAGTTCATCCGTCAAAAGAGATAAGCATGGATTCTTGCAGTAATCTCCTTTTCTCTTTAGAATCAAAGTTCATCCATCAAAAGAGATGAGCATGGGTTCTTATAGTAATCTCCTTTCTTTCTGTGGCTGGGCACCAAAAACATATTCTTCTCATTGGGATACATAATTTTGATGCATTGTTTTCTCAAGAAAACCTTTTCCTTCCACCATTTTTCCTTAGAATCAAAGTTCATTGACCAAAAAATGAACATGTATTTTTTAATTATCTTCATTAATTTTGTGATTGGGCACCAAAAATATTTTCTTCTCATTTGGTTTCAGACATTGATGCTAGAATTTCTCAAGAAAAACTTTTCTTTCCACCATTTTCCTTAGAATCAAAGCTTGTTTGTCAAAAAAGATGAACAGGTATTCTCATAATAATCTTTTTTCTTTTTGTTATTGGGCACAATAGACACGTTCTTATCATTGGGATACATGATATTGATGCCTGGAGTTCTTAAAAAAAGCTTTTTTTTTTCACCATTTTCTTTAGAATCAAAGTTTATCTGTCAAAATAGACAAACATGGATTCTAGTTATAATCTCCAATCTTTTTATGGTTGAGCACCATTGTCATGACATGCCCCTCGTGTGGTATGCCCAAGTTGAAACAAAAGAAAAGGTAAAGGCTTACCTTTAGGTCATCCTTGGTCAAGATTTAAATTAGGCATAAAAAAGTTAAGGTTGAGGGAAAGATCATCAAATGAATAGCTAGTCTAATTGGTCTTACATGGTTATTACAAAATGGCCAAGACTTAGAGTCACCATCGATCATTTTGGGTTAGGTATGGCCAAATACCTATTAAAATCGGTGATTCTAATTTACAAAACTTGAAACACTGATTTTATAAACTGCGTATACTAGAGTCCATTTAAAAGGGTCCGAGAATTGGTTAAACATGAGGAAAGATTATCACCCCCATGACGAGCATAACTGATAATATCTAGCTATAAATTATCCAAGCCTCACTTTTCCTTTGGTTTTCTATATGCGATCATTATTTTATGTATAATCCCCTTTGTATAAATGGAAATTTTTGGAAATATGTTAAATTTGGGTTTCTTGATAAAGTTTAGGTTATGTTTCTCTATGCAACCTAGGAAGGAGGAAAAATAGAGAGATTCGATAAAATGATCTTGGATTTATTTAAGAGAGGTTACTCTACATCAAGCATTGGAGGGATACTGATATAGAACATTGCTTAGGATTTTATGAAATTTGATTTTAAAATCGTGGATGCAAAATCATCATGGAAAGAGGAAATGTTTTAGTAAGGCATAAAATAACATAATAAACATTGCATTACGTATTAGTATACAAAGACAAGAAAAGGAGGGATGGTTAAGATATATCTCATAGTTAACCTTGGTTATTGAAGAATAATTAATTGACAATTTTGAGAAATGTTTAGTTTTGATGGTCATCTTAAGCGTAAAAAGGTTGATAAGAAAAAGTCCGTGGAGCTTAGGGAAGAGAAAACTTAGATTTTTAATGAAATTTTGAAAGTGGGGTTGGAATATCCCCTTAGAAAAAATGGGATTAAAGAATCCTCTCCAAAAAATGGGGTTGGAGTATCCTTTCAAAGAAAACCTAAGTGGAACCTGCCCTTGACAAAGAGATCCTAAGTGGTTTTTGAAAATTGAAATTTTTTATTTTTTTGAAGAAAATAATTTTCTTAAATAAGAAAAGAAATTAATTTTGAAAACATTTTTGGATTTTCACCCGAGCTTAAAAGGACCTATGTCGTAACTTATGACTTCGTGGGGAAACTGGAGAATATATTTCAAATCATCTGAATGACTAGAAAAGATGGTTTAGGAAAATCAAATTAAATTTCCTTAAGTTTAGCAAGAACAGGTACAACATCATGTTGTCCACTTTTTCAAATTTATTTTGGCTTGGTCTGATGGTTTGTAAGCATCATTAGAAAGGTAACTCGATAAGGATTAATATAAAAATATTTCAAAAATTCTAGAAAATCACTTGATAAGTAGAATTAATTTTTGAAAATCAAGTCTAGGTTAGTACTAATAGTAATTGCAAGGAAAAGGGGAAGTAAACTTTGAAAATTTTCCTCAGACTCAATTGGGATCATTAAATAGCAAACGATATCTTTTCAAAAAGGGAATTTTATGAACTTTTGAGGAAATATATTCAAAAAATCTAGAAAAATCATCTAAAAGTTAGAATCACCCAAACGAAATATGAATAATGAATTCTAAGGTTCTGGACAATAAAGGTTTTAAAAATCATAACTTTCATATCTAAAATGTTCAAGGGGAAAATAAGGTATTCTTGTAAAGGTCATTTGATACATTTCAAGGAAAAATGCTAGAAATTTCCAAAAATATATTTTAAGTCTGAAAATAATTTTTCAAATTGAGATTACAATGCTGCCAATACTGAAATAAGGGTTTCTTCAAGTTTAGGCTTTTATAGTCTCGTGTCAAGGTGTCAGACATGTAAATATCCAATCATTGAGGTCTATGGCTATAGAGTAATGGACCAATCCAACTTCCATAGAGTAGGCCACCGAATCATCCACTATCCATGCCAGTAGCCATGTTAGGCTTGAAATAAGGCTCAAACTAAATACTTGAAAGCATTTTGGTTTTGGATTAAAAACAAATTTTATTTGGTGTAATAAGGCCATGAATCCAAACATTTGTGCTAGATATATCCCTAAGAGTTGGAGAACCAATATATTAAAAGCATTAAATCCATATTAATCCTTATTGATTAAAGGTAGTGTAGACTTAACTTAGGGTTTTCTTTGAAAATAGACTTTTTCAAGCATCATAAAGGCATTTTAAGAAACATGTGATGAACTAAAACAAAGTAAAAATATCAAACATGAACAATCACTCAGAACAACAAATTATCCATGCATTTCAACAGGGAAATCATAGTGAAAATGCATCCCAAGGTATAGTCCAAATCAAAATATGTTGGGATGAACACTTACACATGAAATTATCATTTTAAGACACAGAAAAACATGGCAAAGATGTTAAAGTAGGAGTTGGTTTAATGTCAACAAGAGATATGGCATTCCAGTTCATCAAAAAACCATTAAAGCATCAATAAAGTCATTAAAATCCTAAGGCTATCACAAACAAAGCCATGATAATGCATAAAAGCCTTAGTAAGGTTATGAAAACATGGAGGTTTAGTAAAATAATGATGATGAAACAAAATAGAAAATGAAATGAAGAAAAGATAGAAAATATACCCAATGGAAGCTTACACTCCTAGCTATATCCTTGAACAACAAACCAATAACTTTTAACTCATTTCTTTTTTTTCTTTACTATGGATTAGAAAGAAAAGAATGAATAGAAAGAACTTTTGGTTATAATGGCTACAAAGGATCGTTTTTAGGGTAGAGATAAGGGAAATGAAAGGTTTTAAAAGGTTTTTAGAATAGTGGAAAAGAGGCTAAGGGAATAATATTCTTAAAAGAGCTAAAGGTTTTTTCTGGTGGCTGATGTAAAAATGTGGTGAATCTCTTTATCCATTAAAATGACCTAACAAAAGGGGCACGTAGGACTTTTAACATCTATAATATGATAACTCATTGTACCAATGTAATACCTTTTAATATTTGATTGGTTAATCTTGATTCTTATAGGTAAGGAAAACCATGCATTAGCTAACTAAATGAGTAATCACAACTTTGTCATTTATTTAATTAGATTTTGTCATAAAATGCCCTAATACCAAGCTTAATGAACCTTTCCAAAATATGTTGATCCAATATTTAAAGCCTAAAAATTAAATCCAAATTATTTGTATGAATTTATGTCTAATATTGGATAATTTTTTAGGCCAGTGTTGTAACCAAATTCAAGGTTTGAAGTCATGGTACGAAGTGAGAAAAATGTTTCTAATAGGCCAAAAATATCCTTATATGTCAATACATTAAGCTTTGTATTAATACATTGAGTAAAAAACCCAAAATGTATCAATACTTTGAATCTAGTATCAATACAAAGCATGATGTAATGATACCAACAAGTCTGTATCAATATCAAGCTTATTGTATCGATATACATGCTTCTATCAATACTCATTGGCCAAAAATCATAATTTTAGCTATAATATAACTCTATATCAATACAGACACCCTTGGTATCGATACCACTTTTAAATTATCGATACCATGCCTTTTGGTAGCGATACAAATAGAAAGATTTCAAAATTTGAGTAACATGAGTCTTGTATCGATACCTCACACCTATATATCGAGACTTACGTACAAAAATATGGATTTTTATTTCCTTTAACTCTTTATACTCTTTACATTAGCTGAAAATAGTGGGAAATTAACCTATGCTTCTTCGAATAACCTTGATGGTGCCTTGGATAATGACTTTTGATACCTTGAATGTTGGCCTAAATAAAATAGGGTGTCTACACCTGCCCTTCTTTGGCCATTGCTGAGTATGAAGAATAGCGCAAAATAAATAAACATTATTTTGTCTATGGTGTAATATGACCTTTTGAGTACCTACAAGAAAATGAAAATCTAATTAGTATTATGCCAAGATAGGTAGAGTATGTTGGCAGAGGTTTTGACTAAAAAAAATTCAGTGAGTTTTATAAGGTTTGACCTTTCTACTAGGTTTATAGTTTTTAGGGTTTGACCTCCTATACAAGCACCATTTAGTGTGGGCTTCAACTCGATAGGCATTTAACTTTTTATATACTAAGGTAGGTAGACATCTAACTCTTTATGGATGACTCGATAGGCATCTAGCTCTTTATGGACTAAGGTGACATCCAGCTCTTTATAGACTGAGGTAGATAGGTATCCAACTTTTTGTGGACTGAGGTAAGTAGATGTCAGCTCCTTATAGACTAAGGTAGATAGGCATTTTGCTCATTATGAACTAAGATACATTGAGTTTAGGGAGCTTACCTAGTGTTTCTAGGGTTTTTGAAAATAATAGTTGGTACCTATAGTTCTGAGTTTGCTTAAAACTTTTGAAAGTATAAGTCCATATCTAAAAAGTGGTAAGGAGTTTCATGTATGATGCATAAAGATGCAAATGCATGCTTGGATGATGTAAATGTGATGATTTAGAAACTTAATCCGGTAATTGGCTTAAGAGCTTTGAATCATTTTTCACCTTTGAGTTTTATTAGGTGTTTTTTACTTTAAGTTTTGCCAACTTTAGTCTTAATGTTTAAAAGCTTTTTTCAAATGGTTGAGGTAATTTTTAAAGGTTGAGATGACCTATGATGTGTAAGAAGGTTTTTAAGTTTGATTAGCTTCTTTTAAAGGTTCATTCGTCAAGGTTGGTTAACATACTTAGCAAGCTAGTTCTTGACATGATTGAAATGGTGTATTTGATACTCTAAACTAATGATAAGAATATTGTTTAATGGTAGGGGTCAAGGATTATTGATTTGGCTTTACCTCTTGGCTAAGGTTTATTCAAAGACATCCTCAATCACGTTTTTAATATGAGATAAGTCTGAAGGGTAAGTCTGGCTGTGGTTTCAAAATCTATTCTTGGCCTTTTAAACCTAAGAAGATTTTCCTATAAAGTTTTATATTTTATAAAGTAATACGAGGAAATCCTATTACCAATTTTGTACAATCTATTAAGCATTATTAATTATATACAAGCATAATGCGATAGGGTATTGAAGTATGAGAAAGAAGATCCAAAGAATGAAATGGTTATGTTTTATTTTTGTAAAAAAAGGAAAAATAATTCATTGAACATTTTAGGATGTATAAAGAAAGTTAAAAATTAACTTTTTTAGGCAATCTGTCCCTTTTGATGCTAATGATGTGAGTTTTAGTTAAACACTTCTAGATACTTCTCTCAAATAACTAATCTTTCGGTAACAGCCACTCTTCAAGGAACCTCTTAGATTACCCCATAGTAATTACCTTAAGCTGAGGTAGACACCACCCTTTTTCTTTTAGGTTGGTTAAAAGTGCATTTAATTGGTTTAAAATAGGATAAGTATGTTGGGCCAAAATTTAGTATTTAATTGGAAGATCGTTTTGCTAGATGAGTACTGGTTTTGATTGGGTTGAGACAAGGGAAAGGTTTGGTTGCTTAACTTGACCTTTTAGGTTTTCAACATAAGTGAAACTTAATTCCTTGGATACCACTTTTAGTTCTTTTCCAAAGTTCTTTTTAGAGATGCAGATGCCTCTGTAGGTTTCTATTCGAAGGGCCTTCTTAGGCATAATACTTTTTAATGGAATTAGCTTGATTAGGTTGGGTAGGTCATTGCCTTCCATCTTGGATAAAATCAGTGCTCCACTAGAGAAAGCTTACTTAACCATATAAAGACCTTTCCACTTTTGGGGTTCGTTTTCCTCAAGATCTTTGTAAATAAGAAGGATTTTTTTTAGCAATAAGTCTTTTTTTTGAAATTGATGGCGATGGCCTTTCTTATTATGAGCTTTCATTATACGCTTATAATACATCTATCCATAACAAATAGTTTTGACCTTTTTCTCATCGATGAGATTAAATTGCTCATATCAATTCTTAGCCCACTCAGCTTGTTCAAGCTATGATTCCAGCAACACCTTGAGTGAACAAATCTTGACTTTGATAGGCAAAACTGCCTCTATTTTGTAGACTAGGTGGAATGGGGTAGATCTAGTGAAAGTTTGAATTACTATGTGATAGGCATGCAATGAAAAGAGTAGCTTCTCATGCTAATCTTTATAAGTTTTAGCCATTTTCTTGATTATTTTCTTAATATTTTTGTTGGTTGCTTCAACCGCATAATTTATTTTTAGACGATAAGGCATTGAATTATGATGCTTGATCTTAAACTGGGAGCAAATTGCTTCCAACATTTGGTTGTTCAAGTTACACATATCATCCTTGATTACCTATTCGGAGAGCCCATATCAACAAATGATGTTTCAACTTGCGCACAACAGATCTAGTGACATTGGAATATAAGATTGCTTCTACCTGTTTGGTGAAATAGTCAATGGCAACCAAGGTGAAGCGATACGCATTCAAAGCTTTAGGAATGGTGGGTCTAATCATATCCATACCCCACATAGTAAAAGACCATGGAGCCATCATTACATGTAAGGGTTAAAGTGGGATATGGATTTTGTTTGCATAGATTTGGCACTTATGGCATTTCTAGGCATAGTCAATGCAATCTTTTTTTAAGTGTCAACCAATAATAGCTAGACATCGTGACTTGTTTTGCCATTCTGTGTCCATTAGCATGCTGTAGACATTTTATTTTATCCAGTCCAATATTCGGAGCATCAGAACCCATCATCCAAGGCACCATTGAGGTCATTTGTACAAGCTCATGTCCCATTCCCATTATTCCTAGCTAAGGTAGGGTCATAAATTATTTAATTTAATACCAAGCATTATAAACATATATACAATAGATGAAAACATGTGCATATTTAATTAGTTTATTTAGGCCTATTTTATTTAGTTATATTAGGTTATAAATTATTTAATCTAAGAACAAGCATTATAGAAAAATATATACATTAGCTAAAATAGAGCCCACATGTATATTTAATTATTTTAATGGTGGGTCTAATCATATCCATACCCCACATAGTAAAAGACCATGGAGCCATCATTACATGTAAGGGTTAAAGTGGGATATGGATTTTGTTTGCATAGATTTGGCACTTATGGCATTTCTAGGCATAGTCAATGCAATCTTTTTTTAAGTGTCAACCAATAATAGCTAGACATCGTGACTTGTTTTGCCATTCTGTGTCCATTAGCATGCTGTAGACATTTTATTTTATCCAGTCCAATATTCGGAGCATCAGAACCCATCATCCAAGGCACCATTGAGGTCATTTGTACAAGCTCATGTCCCATTCCCATTATTCCTAGCTAAGGTAGGGTCATAAATTATTTAATTTAATACCAAGCATTATAAACATATATACAATAGATGAAAACATGTGCATATTTAATTAGTTTATTTAGGCCTATTTTATTTAGTTATATTAGGTTATAAATTATTTAATCTAAGAACAAGCATTATAGAAAAATATATACATTAGCTAAAATAGAGCCCACATGTATATTTAATTATTTTATTTGGGCCTATTTTACTTAATTGCATTGGCCCATCTTTTAAAACATTTTAAAATTCTTGATGAGTCTTATTAAAATTATTTTGATTCAATAAGTCCATTATTTGAATTAATTTTGGGCATACTAGGTTGGGTTAATGATTTTTTCAAGGGACTAATTAGCTTGATGGTTGGGTATTTCATAGCAAAAAGTGATATACAAGGGGTATTTTCAAACTTAGGTAGTTTGGTACTCAAGTATTAGTACTTGGACCAATTAAAAATAGAAAGCGCATTCTAGTACACCATGACTCATCCTTTTTTATAACCAAAAGACAAAAGTGCCCTCTTTGTCTATTTGAAGGTTCAAAAAGAATCTTTATTATTTATCGTATCGTTTTATTTAATTATCCTTTTATTTAATTAGTTCGTC
>JBBYHL010428683.1:9054-20231 GCA_038381835.1 Adansonia madagascariensis
CATGTTTATAATAAGTCTGGTTTACGTCTTTGGTTCTCTCATGGATGGTTCAAAGAAAGTCATGAAGAGTTTGGACTCTCTATGGTTTTTCAACAACGTGCTTACTTTACCAGCAGCAACATTTCAGCACAAGGATCATGCCGCCGCCATTGATGAAGGCTCAGTCGAGGAAGAAAAACCATCAAAGCACAAGATTCAGGAGGCTCATGGTGTCGAGATTTTGGTTCCAATGTGCCCCAAGTGTGGCAAAATTGCTGTTGGAATTCAGCAACAGATAGTGCAGGTGGTGGAATTCGCAAAGCCACCGACGGTGAAGCCCCGCGAGAGCAAGAAAAAAGTAGTTGGAGAGCTTGATTTGGGGTTCCATGGTAACTCCGCTTCTGATCACCAGTCTTGGTTTTCTGAAGAAAAATATGGTAAGTATCCAAACTTTGAGAGCCAAGGTTACGCGAAAATGCCTCCTTTGAATGATGGTTTCGCCATGAAACAGCACCTTAAGTCATGGGCTTATGCAGTCGCCTGGACTGTCAGATAAATTTTAGTATCTTAGAACCTTATCTTCATTTTGTTCTCGACCTGTTCAGTTGTTATTTTGACCTTTTTTCCCCTATTCAGATCATCTTCATGACGTTAACTCTGTATTTCATTAGTTCGTTTAATTTCCCTCTGAATTTTATGTAATTTCGCTACATGTTACAGTCAAGGCTGAATTATTTTGATACTAGGATGTGCAGAGTAACAATGTTGCTTCAATTTTTTTTTTTTCAAATATTCGTGTCGAATACATATTTAGATATCAATGTGGAGTATAATCTTCCAACTATCTTTCAAATATATAAAAATCTTAAAAAAATAAATGTACTCGTGTAGGATACATATTCGAGTTCGAGTAAAGTTTTGTCTGAGTTATTTTCCTTTTTTTTATGGCAATTGGGTTTTTTTTTTTTTTTTTAACTTTGTGATTCTAATTCAATTTATGGATATCATAAACACTTTAAAATTCAAATTCAAGATTGATGCTTATCTAAATAAATGGTAATATTTTAAAATTTTTATTTAAATTCAATGAAGCAATACAAAATGGTACATTTTCTATATCTTGCATTAGGGCAACAGGTAATTAACCTCCAATCTCCACCTTTCATAGCATATGTACTACCATGTAAAAGATCAAAATAAAAATTATGAGTAATGATTGTTAAAAAGGTAACCCTACGAAACTTTCAGGTGAAGGAGAAGATGTTTGGAGTGATGTAATCTTTAAGGATGTCATAGGACACCGGAGGTTTTGGCTCCACAGCGTTTTTATGTTTAAGTCAGTAAATTTCAAAGGAAAGTTCATTCGGAAGAATTTGACGGAGCTTCGTTAGATTTTGGTCAGCACTTACTTTCGGTAAGCCGCAGTTAAGACTATTTATATAATCTATATTAGTAGTTTCAGGTCTCAACGTATGTAAAACATATGCCCTCTATTAATGGAGCTTGATAGAGAGCTAGGAACTTACCAAGTATCTTTCACGCATCTATGAACTTGACTTATTTAAGGGCTACTTCGCTGAGCCGAAATCTCCTTAAGCTAAAAGTGCCCGTAAGTCGAATCGAAATTCAATTCGAAAAAGTTTTAAATGTTTTATCTAAATTATTTTTGATTTAATCTGTTGATATTATTTATATTTATTATTATAATTAATAAAAATAAAAAATAATATTAATATATTTTATAATTAAATTTAAATAAAAAATATTTTAAAAATTATTAAATATCAATTTAAATCTGATTGATTAAATTAATAAAAAATTTATCTAATATCTAATTTAATTAAATTAAATTAATCAAATTAGATAAATAAATCAGTTAATAAACAAATCTACTTTAAGCCTATCACTTCTCAGTCTTCTCCAATTTTCTATCTGATAATTATAGAACATCTGTTACAAACAACAGTGTTTTCACTGTTAATATCCTCACCTTGTTCCATACAATTTCCTCGTTCAAACTCATTGACAATTTGACTCACCCCCCTCTCTGATCAATAACCAAAGATAATTGGGCCTTTTTATTTTCCAGCTAGACTGTGTTATTTCCCAATGCTGTCCTAATCAAATATTGAAACAAAGTACATGGGTTGTTTTTTAAGTTTTAACTGACTTCTTTCGTCAACTTTTTCTGCAAGACCTAGAGGCTTGTACATATAACTCTTTTCTGGCTGCCATGTTGAAGCACTGCAAAGGCCTATCTACGTCAAGCTGCTGTTTCGAGTAGAGAGGCATTTGCGTGGTAAGTAGAATTCAAAAGAAACGACATTATAGCAAAGAAACTTTTCTAGGGTCGTTCCAAATTAGATTCACATGCAAGATAAATGGTGTTATCTTCTTTCGACGTATCTCGGTTTTTGATTGCTATGAAACAAGGGAATGAGTAAATGGTCGGTCTCGTACTCACCGATACGTATCAATTATAAAATAAATAAAATGATATCGATATTATATTATTTTAGTTTATGTTCGATCCATTACAATTCATACGAGTTAATAATAGTGCAAATTTTAATTTATTTTCAAATTTGCACTTATCCAATTCTTTAAACCATTTAATTTTTTCTTGATTTTTTTAAAATTTTTCCATAAGTACATGTAAACATAAAATCTATTCATTAAATTAGTGTATTGAACTTAATTAATAATAATTTATTATATATTTTTTAAAAATATATATTTTATATTTATTTACTGTTTAAAAATTTTAAAAATTAAAAAATTTTATAATTTCAATTTTATATTTATATATAAACATATATATGTATATATATATATTTGTATGTGTATAATATATATTTCATTAAAAAACTTGAAAATAGGCTATAAGTATATATTTGAAAAGCATCGATAAATTTAAAATGATATGTTAAAACATATTGATATTAATAAGTAAAAATATCAAAAAAAAAAAAATGCTCACCACATAATATTTGACTACTTTGATACGAACGCAACCTAAACTTTTATATTGAAAAAAAAATAGAGAATTGGGTGGTGAAGCCAAAAGCAATGGGATTAGCCTTAGGCATGTCTTTGCCTAAAGCCTGCTTCAAACATTTGGTTTCATAATTTTGATCTTTATAAGATAATTTTACATAGGTTAATAGGAATGATTAATGTTTGACATGTGATTAATATTAAAATGTCAAACCAATAATCCCATTGTTGACAAAATTTCATGATCAACTTTGATGTTAGACTTTAGAGCCACCTGTTTCCATTTTTCTGCTGCTTTAGTTATATAGATTTGATTTGTTATTTGTTAAACATTCGTAGTTCCAAATGTCAATCTACAACATATTGTTTATCATTGATAATATTAATGTGGATTTAAACCCATTTTTGTATTATTTTTGTTGGTGCATTTTCTGGGATTACAGCCAAATTTGTAAGCTAGAAAGGTCAATGGTATTGTTTAAATCAGTTGAAAAATTCAGATAGGTTGATTGAATCAATTGAATAAAAAATCATCGTTTAGTTTAGTTTGATATATAATATAAAATCGAATATTTAGAGAATCGGTAAAAAGCCGGTTAAACTATTAAAAAATCAATTAAAAAAATAAATTTTAGCTTATTTTTAATATTTTATTTTTAAAAGTGATTTTATTTAATAATATTTGAGCTTTTAATCCATTAGATATTTATTAAAGATCACATACCATTTAAGTAAATGTATATTATTTTTTAAAAATATTTATTCTATTTAATATTTATTTAATACTAAAATTGTTTATTTAATGTTTAATTTTATTTTTTTACTAAACAATCCGATTCAGCAGATCTAACCGATCAAATATATTGAATAAATGATCTGAAGGTCTCATTAATTTAACTTCCGATCTTGTTTTTCTAAACATTGATTCCAATTTTGTTATATTGAATCCTAAGATAACTTAGAGCACTCTTTTTCACTATTATTAGCATTGAATTAGAAGTTTTAAGTTGTGACACTATCCAAGCTAGAAGGGTAGTCTACATTTTACCTATCCTCGACGATAACAATTACCCAAATAATTGATGGAATGAACCAAAAATAATACTGCACATGATTAAGCAAAGGTAAAGCTTTATGCTATTTTTCTGGGGTTAAATTTAATATGGAAACATGATTGTAGACATTTAATTATTGAGTCGGATTATGTTTGACGGTCCAAAAATGTTTTACATTTGCTAGATGAGGAAGATCCACTGTTGATGTTGAGGTTATTAAATTGTATAACCCGTCTGTTACTTTTATTAGACATTTATAAAGACAATTATAAGATGATTTATTAGGTGTAATGCAACTTAAAACGTGTGTTATTTAACAATTATCTTCGCTCACATTAACATGACTAACTCTGCAAAATGGTCTATTCAGTCTTAGGAGCTACTTCACACAATTGGAGGGTTGCTTCGCCCTCTGCTCCCAGCTTTGAAGTAGGGATCGATCTGGTCTTTCCAATTTTGGTAGTAAATATATTCTTTTTTTTTTTTTGGTTTTCTTTTATGGGTATCCTTGTCATTTTATGGTTTGAGATTAATTTTGTTATCCTTCTTTAAGAGTGCGTTTACACATAATCGAATTTTGATTCTTTTCGACGGATATGAGTGCACTTTACCATTCGTGCCAAACCTGTTTGTGTAGTGAATGTTAATTTGGTGTTACGGAAGGTGGTGCTGACGCGATGATTAAGTGTTAATTGGTCATTGATCACAAATTAAAATCCCGAAAACAATCTCTTTGATAGAACTTTTGTTGCTCCAATTCTTCAAGTTTTTTAAGTGTTCGGCGTATAGTTAAACATGTGTATAAAAATATAATCTTTTAAATATATAAAAAATTTTAAAAAATAAACATACTTATTTAAAACATGTACGTATATCTAACACTAATATCTGAATTCGAGTAGAGGACAAAATAAAGGAAGATTGTGTACATCAAATATTTCACAATTCCTACTTATAGTGAGTATTTTATCATTAAAAAAATATTTTTTATATTAATATTTTTAATTAAATTTAAATAAAAATATTTTTTATTATTCAAATAGTAACTCAAATCAAATCGATCTAATCCAAATTAAAATGCTTATACTTAGATCCGATCCGGCCAGGCCATTAACAGGTTGTGCAACCACTCGGCCTAGGTCTATTGAACGGTGACAGAAGTTGTAGGCAAAGGCTGGTTAGTTAGGGATATGTCTTGCGTCCAACCAAAAAAAAAAAAAATCCTTAAACTTCCCACAAATTTTTCGAAGATATTAGATGTAGACATTGCTTCTCACATTTCTCAAACTCTCTTTCCTCTGCAAATTCATCGACACAAAAAGCCCACCCTCCTTACTCTACCAACCGCCATCCCTCAACCTCTCTTCCACCATTACAAAATTGCCATCTCCACCTTCTTACAAGGACCAATATAACCTATCTGATGTTGGTTTTTTTTTTTATATATATATAAAATATAAATAACAAACCTAAAGGATTGAGAGAAGTAGAGTTAGGTGTCACGGACTAAGACTCAAGCAGCCTGCACTAGCATACTGGATGAGTGTTTGAGATCGATGATGGAATCTGGGGCTGCTGTTTGTCACACTTGTGGTGAGCATGTAGGGTTGAATGCCAATGGAGGAGCTTTTGTTGCTTGCCATGACTGCAATTTCCCCATTTGCATGACTTGTTTTGAGTATGAACTCAAGGAAGGTCAAAAAGCTCGTTTGCATTGCAGTAACCCATACGATGGTCTGTTTTCTTTTGTTTCTTGATACAGTTTTCGTGACTAAGAAAAACTAACACATCATTAATTCCCCAAGCTTCTAATCTTTCAGATTAGTAAAGATTTTAATTCTTGAACATAGTTA
Organism: Adansonia madagascariensis; assembly: GCA_038381835.1. NCBI lineage: Eukaryota > Viridiplantae > Streptophyta > Magnoliopsida > Malvales > Malvaceae > Adansonia > Adansonia madagascariensis. The sequence continues at coordinate 14,939 of JBBYHL010428683.1, forward strand.
TTAACTTCATTTGTTTTAACAATGCTTGTATATTATGTCTAATTTCCCCAACGCAGACTGTTATGGATGTTATTGTGATCAGGGATTTAAAAAGCATTGTGGTTTCAGTTTTTTAGTTTATCACAATTGATCGGGAAAACATTTGTTACGTCCGCAACTGTAAGAAACGTGACATGACTGAAAATGCATTTACAACCTCAATTTAAATCCTGGATTGTGATTATTCTTCTGTCATGAGTTGATATTTAAACTGATTGCACAACTGTTAGCTCCTCAGAGAACATGCTGGATGATGTTGAAAAGGCATCCGGAGATCGATCCACAATGGCTGCTCAAATGAACAAGTCTCAGGTACTGATTTTGGTGTCTTTGAAAGGTTTTTCCAGGAAATACATGGTGGAAAAATAAACTAATGGTTTCAAAAGTTCTTTAAGACTTTTCTATATTTCGTAAAACTAGGTCTCCAACCGGTCTGTTCAATCATAATTTTAGGTTAGTATTATAATTAGTAACTGAGAGCTCCCGTTATTCATCTTGGTTTATACAGGATGTTGGAATTCATGCAAGACATGTTTCACAATTTTTAATCCATGTTAAACGAATTTGGGTGAGTATTGGGCGCCAGTATATGTACGATATAAGTATGCTATATCCAAATATGCATCGGTCTCGTGTCAAACACAGATAACTTGAGAATAAGAAAGAAGAGTTTGAGGTAACATGGATTTTGATTGCTTCAAGACTCTAACATCTTTTTCATGAAGAAATGACCGAAGACAATGGGAATCCAATTTGGAAGAAGAGGGTCGAAAGTTGGAAAGAAAGAAAAACAAGAAGAAGAAGGCTTCAACAACTAAGACTGAAAAGAGAGGCTCAAGTTCCATCTGAGCAACATACGGAAGATAAACTGTAATAATATTTACTTTTTGCAAATTTACCGAATGTCATCTTCTGAACTGCATGAATCAAATGAATTAAACGATAGTCTAATATATGGTTCTGCAGGGCAGCAGATGCTTCTCAGCCCCTCTCGACTATAATTCTGATTCCAAAAAGCAGGCTCGCACCATATGCAACTGTGATTATTATGCGATTGATCGTTCTGGGTCCTTTCTTCCATTACCGAGTAATCAATCATGTTGACAGTGCTTTCGGATTGTGGCTCACTTCTGTCATTTGTGAAATCTGGTTTGCCTTTTCCTGGGTGTTGGATCAGAACCCTAAATGGCATCCTATTAATCGGGAAACATACATTGACAGGTTATGTGTGAGGTACAAAATCAATGAATCAAAGACTTTCAGACAAACCATTAAACATGCTAAATTGTATCTTGGATGTTCTATTTTTTCTTTTCCAATAACATGGCAGATATGAAAGGGAAGGTGAACCTTCTGAACTTGCTGCTGACTTCTTCGTGAGTACAGTGGATCCATTGAAAGAACCGCCATTGATCACAGCCAATACTGTTGCTTTCAATCCTTGCCTTCGACTACCCTGTGGATAAGGTCTCTTGCTACATATCCGATGATGATGCCACGATGCAAACATTCGAATCTCTGGTAGAAACTGCTGATTTTGCAAGAAAATGAGTTCCATTCTGCAAAAAGTTTTCAATCGAACCACGGGCACCCAAGTTTAACTTCTCACAGAAGATTGATTACTTGAAGGATAAAGTGCAGCCATCTTTCGTAAAAGAACGTAGAGCAATGAAAGTAAGTTGCCTCTTGCTGTCTTTAGCCACATTTCTTTGAATGTTCATGAGATTACGAAGAGTTCAAGATTCGAATCAATTATTTAGTTGCAAAAGCTTGGAAAACACCAGAGGAAGGTTGGACGATGCAAAATGAAACTCCATGGCCAGGAAATAACAGGCGTGATCAACCTGCCATGATTCAGGTGTTCCTCGGAAACAGTGACGCCTGTGGCATCAAAGGAAAAGAACTTCCTCGACTGGGTTATGTCTCGAGAGAGAAGAGACCCCGCTACCAACACCATAAAAAGGCTGATGCTGAAAATGCTTTGGTGGGTTATGCATAGAACAATACCAGCATTCTTAAGGGCATTGAATATGTTCTTGCAAGCTAACAGTGAGTGGCTTCTTACGGGTTAGGGTGTCTGCTGTTCTAACAAATGCTTCTTTCATCCTCAATCTTAATTGAGATCACTATGTTAAAAATAGCAAGGCGTTTCGTGAAGCTATGTGCTTCCTGATGGATCCGCGAGTTGGTCGAGATGTATGCTACGTGCAGTCTCCCCAAAGATTGATGTCATAGATGGGAGTGATCGATATGCCAATCGCAAAATAGTTTTCTTCGATGTAAGATTAAAGCTGAACCAATTTTTCCACTTCAAGTTATGATTACATTATAACAGAAGCCTCTTGAGTTCTGACAACTTTTTTCCTAAATTTTGAAACTTCAGGTTAACATGGAAGGTCTTGATGGAATTCAAGGACCAGTTTATGTAGGAAAAGGTTGTGTTTTCAACAGGCAAGCACTTTACGGATATGGACCTCCTTCGATGCCCAGCTTGCCCAAGTTTTCCTCCTCATCATGCTCATGGTGTGACTGCTGCTTATGTTGCTGTCCAGGCAAGAAGGCTCCTAAAGATCCATCAGAGCTTTACAGGGATGCAAAACGGGAAGAACTCGATGCTGCCATCTTCAACCTTTGGGAGTTTGAGAGTAACTCTAAATCTTTGGGGCAAACTAAGCTATAGACTAGTACTTTAGACAGTTTTCGAATTATTGAGTTATCTCTGCAATTGTTCCTGCAGATTATGATGAGTATGAACGATCAATGCTTATCTCTCAGATGAGCTTCGAGAAAACTTTTGGCTTATCTTCAGTGTTCATTGAATCTACCCTGATGGAGAATGGAGGAGCGGCTGAATCTGCTAACCCTTCCACACTAATTAAGGAAGCAATTCATGTCATTAGTTGTGGCTATGAAGAAAAGACTGTATGGGGGAAAGAGGTTTGGAATCCTGATTCTTGTTCATCATATCTGACATGCACTAAAAACTAGTTAGTCCAACTCATACTTATTTCATTCTAGTCCTCACGAAATTAGAACTTTCTATTTTCGTGATCAGATCGGATGGATATACGGTTAAGTCACTGAGGATATCTTAACTGGTTTCAAAATGCATTGCCGAGGATGGAGATCGATTTACTGCATGCCCTTAAGGCCTGCATTCAAAGGATCGGCACCCATCAATCTGTCCGATCGGTTGCATCAGGTTCTTCGATGGGCACTTGGATCCGTGGAAATTTTCCTAAGCAGGCACTGCCCCCTATGGTATGGATTTGGATGCTGTCGTCTTAAATGGCTTCAAAGACTGGCATATATCAACAACATTGTCTATCCCTTTACTTCCCTTCCTCATTGCTTACTGTTCCTTGCCTGCAATCTGTCTTCTCCCAGGAAAATTCATCATACCAACGATAATCATCTTGTTTGATGACCCTTTATCGTAAGAAATTTTTATCCTGAATTATAAAGGTTTACATTGGTTCACATTTTTCTGATTTGATGATTAGCTTTCAAACCTAGCAAGCGTTCTGTTTCTTGGTCTTTTCCTTTCCATAATTGTGACTGCCGTGCTTGAGCTCCGATGGAGCGGTATCAGCATCGAGGACTTGTGGCGAAACGAGCAGTTTTGGGTCATCGGAGGCGTTTCGGCTCATCTATTCGCCGTCTTCCAAGGCTTTCTCAAGATGCTAGCAGGCATTGACACCAACTTCACCGTGACAGCCAAAGCAGCCGATGATGCAGAGTTCAGTGAGTTCTACATCGTCAAATGGACGACACTCTTGATCCCACCAACCACACTTCTCATAGTCAACATGGTTGGCATCGTCGCCGGATTCTCCGCTGCGCTCAACAAAGGTTATGAAGCTTGGGGGCCACTCTTTTGCAAAGTGTTCTTCTCTTTTGAGGTCATCCTCCATCTTTATCCATTCCTCAAAGGTCTCATGGGTCGACAAAACAGGACCCCAACCATTGTTGTGCTTTGGTCAGTGCTGTTGGCTTCTGTTTTCTCCCTTGTTTGGGTCCGGATCAACCCATTTGTGAACACCGTCGATAGTACAACCGTGTCCCAAATCTGCATTTCCATTGATTGCTAAGTTAAAGAGTATAGATTCTTTTTTTTTTATTTTGAAATTCAAGACTACAGAGATGTTATTATGATAATATTACTGTAATCTGAGTAACTAGAATACAAGAATGTTCATCGAGTAAAGTTTCGAATTTCTCTTCAGTTTGTAACTCCTCTAAACAATGCTGTACTAAAAGTTTTACTCTTTTCTTCCATTGTAAAGTGCCGATTCATAGGAGAAGCATAAAATGGGAGGAACATTATCAGTGCCCATTTTTGTCTTGTTTACTTGCATTAACTTCATGGGAATTGATTCCCTTAAACAATGTTTGGGTAACATTTCCTTTTCATTTTACCTGACCCCAGTCCTGGGCACCACGAAACGGCAGGATTCGGCCCCTCCACCTGCTCAACTAGGACTAGGTGCAATGTCAAAAAAACTTGACCAAAGGTCGAACCAGCCCTCTGAATTTTGGATCAAATGGTTCAATCAAGGGTTCAATATGTAAAAATATATACTATATCATATAATTTGTTTAAACACTAATTTAATCTAAAATAAATTTTAAATAAAGTAAATAAATAAGTAATGTATTTGATTTTATAATATGATCTTTAATTTAAATTTAAAAAATTTATATCTCATTAATTATAAATAAAATTTTGAAAAATATAGCTATTTTTACTGATTCAACTATAACCTCAACTGACCAGTTACGGTGTTCTTTCCAATGATTAGGGGAGAAAATATAAAGGTACATAGAGAAACTGAAACTTCCAGAGTTGAAAGAACTAGCTTTTACCACTTTCCTTTTAGTTGTTTGAATTAATTAAACCCACCGGTGTCAATTGGGAGATTTACCGTTCTGGGTTATAAGTCTAGATGTGGCAATTGGGCGGGTTCGGACGGGTTTGGGATAAGTCATTTTGGGTTCGAATTTTTTTGGGTTCGGGCTGATTTGGGTTCGGGTTCATTCGGGTTCGGGTTCGGGTCCATTCGGGTTCGGGTCTATTCGAGTTCGGGCCAATCCGGGTTCAGGCCAATTCGGGTTCGGGTTCGGGTTCAGGTCGGGTTTGGGTTTAAGTATAGTTTACATCAATTTTTTATTTTATGTTAAATGTAATCAATTTTACGTAATTTTAAATTCTAAGCTAGGCACGAATTTGGCCTTGTTTGGCTCGAAAAAAATT
>JBBYHL010428772.1:0-63862 GCA_038381835.1 Adansonia madagascariensis
ATCATTTCTATAAGATTCATGCATTCAAAGAGGGTTATATCAAAATAGTGACAAGTTAAGATCGAAAGAATCAAAACGAAGATAAGACATAGCTAGTACGGTACCAATTTTGGGTGTCACGAAGAGGTTTGTACCTCATCGTGCGTAACCAATTCTCGAACCCAAATGATGAATCTTTGCATTACGTAGACCACAGGATTGATGTTTTGAGATTTGTAACTTAAAACATAGGTTTCAATAGGCATTTGATCATGCCTAGCCCTAAATGATCGGTGGCGACTAAAAGCATTGTCTATTTTGCGATGGTCATCCAAAACCAATAAGATGAGCGATTCATCTTACGGTCCCTTTCACTGTACCACAAGTCGAGAATCCGTACATTCTCATCCTTATTACATCGCCAAAGAAAAGTCTCGATCAAGAAGACATTTCCAAGTCAGGAAAATATTTTAAGTCGTACGCACTCATAGATCCACGAGGATCCACCCTGAGGTACGTTGTGATAATCATGAAAAAAAATAAGATTAATACGAGAATCCATGTTTATCCTAATTAACTGATGAACTTTGATTCTAAAAAATGGTGGGAAGAGAAGTTTTTCTTATGAAACTAAAGCATCAATTCATTTATCCCAATGATGAGATTGAGTTTATGGTGCCCAATCATGAAAAGAAAGGATATTGTTATGTGAATCCATCTTTATCCCAATTGACAGACGAACTTTAATTCTAAAAAATATGAGAAAGAAAAGCTTTTTCTATGAAACCAAAGCATCAATGTCATTTATCCCGATGAGTAGAATGAGCTTATGGTGCCCAATCATGAAGAGAAAGGGGATTATTATGTGAATATGTGTTTGTCCTAATTGACAAAAGAATTTTGATTCTAACAAATGGTCGGAAGAAAAGCTTTGCTTATGAAACCAAAGCATCATTGTCATTTATCCTAACGAGGATAATGAGTTTATAGTTCCAAATCATGAAAAGAAAGGAGATTATTATATGAATCCACGTTTATCCCAATTGACGGACAAACTTTGATTCTAAAAAATGGTTGGAAGAAAAGTTTCTCTTATGAATCCAAAGCATCAATGTCATTATCCCAATAAGGAGAATGAGTTTATGGTTCCCAAACATGAAAGTAAAGGAGATTATTTCAAGAATCCATGTTTATCCTGATTGACGATGAACTTTGATTTTAAAAAATGTTGTGAAGAGAAGTTTTTCTTATGAAACCAAAGCATCAATATCATTTATCCCAATAAGGAGAATGTGTTTATGGCCCCTAATCATGAAAAGAGAGGAGATTATTATGTAAATCCACGTTGGTCCCAATTGATAGACGAACTTTGATTCTAAAAAATGGTCGAAAGTGAAGCTTTTCTTATGAAACTAAAGAATCAATGTCATTTATCCCAATGAGTACAACGAGCTTATAGTGCCCAATCATTAAAAGAAAGGTGATTATTATGTGAATCCATGTTTGTCACAATTAAGGGATGAACTTTGATTCTAAAAAATAGTGGGAAGAAAAGCTTTTCTTATGAAACCAAAGCACCAATGTCATTTATGCTAATAAGGAGAATGAGTTTATGGTTCCCAATCTTGATAAGAAGGGAGATTATTATAAGAATCATGTTTGTCTCATTGTCGAATGAACTTTACTTCAAAGGAAAATGGTGAAAAAAAAAGCTTTTCTTAAGAAACCAAAGCATCAGTATCATTTATCCCAACAAGTAGAGCGAGTTCATGGTGCCTATCATGAAAACAAGGAGATTATTATGTTAATCCGTGTTTGTCAGAATTGATAGACGAGCTTTAATTCTAAAAAATAGTGGGAAGAAAAGTTTTTCTTATGAAACCAAAGCATCAATGTCATTTATCCCAATAAGAAGGATGAGTTTATGGTTCCCAATCATGAAAAGAAAGAAGAATATTATAGGAATCCACGTTTACCCTATTTTTGGACTAATATTACTTCTAAGGAAAGTTATGGAAAGAGAAGCTTTTCTTATGAAACCAATGCATCAGTGTTATTTATCCCAATGAGTAGAACGAGTTTATAGTGCCCAATTGTGAAAGGAAAGGAAATTATCATGAGAATCCATCTTTTCCTCAATTAACAGGTAAACTTTGATTATGAGAAAAATGTTTGTAAGAAGACTTTTGTTATGAAGCCAAACCATCAACATCATTTATTGTAATGGGGAAAATGAGTTTATGGTGCCCAATCATGAAAAGAAAAGAGATTATTATATGAATCCATGTTTGTCCTAATTGACAGATTATCTGTGATTCTAAAACATGGTGGAAAAAGAAGCTTTTTTTTTTAAGCCAAAGCATCAATGACATCCATTCCAAAGAGGAGAATAAGTTTGTGGTGCCTAATCATGAAGAGAATGGAGATTATTATGTGATCCATGTTTGTCCCAATTTACAGATGAACTTTAATTCTAAAAAATTCAAGAAAGAGAAGCTCTTTTTATGAAACCAAAGCATCAATGTCATTTACCTCAATGAGTAGAATGAGCATATGGTGCCCAATCATGAAGGAAAATAAGATTATTATGTGAATTCGTGTTTATCCTAATTGACAGAAGAACATTGACCCTAAGAAATGGTTGGAAGAAAAGCTTTTCTTATGAAACCAAAGCATCAGTGTCATTTATTTCAATAAGGATAATGAATTTACAGTTCCAAATCATGAAAAGAAAGAAGATTATTTTATGAATCCGCATTTATCCTAATTGACTGACGAACTTTGATTCTAAAAAATGGTTGGAAGAAAGGCTTCTCTTACGAAAGCAAAACATCAATGTCATTTATCACAATAAGGAGAATGAGTTTATCGTTCCCAATCATGAAAAAAAAGGAGATTATCTAAAGAATCATTGTTTATCCCGATTGATGATGAACTTTGATTTTAGAAAATGGTGGGAAAAGAAGTTTTTCTTATGAAACCAAAGCCTCGATATCATTTATCCCACTGAGGAGAATGTGTTTATGGTCCTCAATCATCAAAAGATAGGAGATTATTATGTGAATCCTTGTTTGTCCTAATTGACAGATGAACTTTAATTCCAAAATTTAGTCAAAAGAGAAGCTTTTCTTATGAAACTAAAGCATCAATGTCATTTATCAGAATGAGTAGAACAAGCTTATGGTGCCTAATCATGAAAAGAAAAGAGATTATTATGTGAATCCATGTTTGTCCTAATTGACATATGAACTTTGATTCTAAAAAATGGTGAGAAGAAAAGCTTTTCTTATGAAACTAAATTCATTTATGCTAATGACGAGAATGAGTTTATAGTTCCCAATCATGATAAGAAAAGAGATTATTATAAGAATCCATGTTTGTCCCATTGTTGAACGAACTTTACTTCGAAGAAAAATGGTGGAAAGAGAAGTATTTCTTATGAAACCAAAGCATTAATAACATTTATCCCAATGGGTACAACGAGTTTACGACTCCCAAACATAAAAACAAGGAGATTATTATGTTAATCTGTATTTGTTCCAATTGATGGATGAACTTAATTCCAAAAAATGGTGGGAAAAGAGATTTTCTTATGAAACCAAGGCATCAATGTCATTTATCCCAACAAAGAGAATGAGTTTATGGTTCTCAATCATGAAAAGAAAAAAGATTATTATGAGAATCCACGTTTGTCTCATTTTTGGATTAACATTACTTATAAGAAAAATGGTGGGAAGAGAAGCTTTTCTTATTAAACCAATGCATCAGTGTCATTTATCGCAATAAGTAGAATGAGGTTACAGTGCCCAATTGTGAAAAGAAAGAAGATTATTATGAGAATCCATCTTTTCCTCAATTGATAGGTAAACTTTAATTCTAATAAAAATAGTTGTAAAAAGACTTTTCTTATGAAGTCAAACCATTAACATCATTTATTGCAATGAGGAGAATGATTTATGGTTTGCAATCATGAAAAGAAAAGAGATTATTATATGAATTTATGCTTGTCCCAACTGACGGATTAACTTTGATTCTAAAAATGGTGAAAAGTGAAGCCTTTTTTATGAAACCAAAGCATCAATGTCATCTATCTTGATGAGTAGAACGAGCTTATGGTGCCCAATCATGAAAAGAAAGGTGATTATTATGTGAATCAGTGTTTGTCCTAATTGGCATATAAACTTTGATTCTAAAAAATGGTGGAAAGAAAGCTTTTCTTATGAAACCAAAGCACCAATGTCATTTAAGCCAATAAGCGGAATGAGTTTATGGCTCCCAATCTTGAAAAAAAAGGAGATTATTATGAGAATCCATGTTTGTCCCATTGTTAGACGAACTCTACTTTTAAGGAAAATGGTGAAAAGAGAAGCTTTTCTTATGAAACCAAAGCATCAATATCATTTATCCCAATAGTAGAATGAGTTTATGTCTCCCAATCATGAAAATAAAGAGATTATTATGTTAATCTGTATTTTTCCTAATTGATAGACAAACTGTAATTATAAAAAATAATGGAAAAAGAAGCTTTTTTTATGAAACCAAAGCATCAATGTCATTTATCCTATTGAGTAAAACAAGTTTATGATGCCCAATCATGAAAGGAAAGGAGATTTTTATGTGAATTTGTGTTTGTCCTAATCGACAGATGAACTTTAATTCTAAAAAATGGTGAAATAAAAAGCTTTTCTTATGAAACCAAAGCACTAATTCATTTATCCCAATGAGAAAAATGAGCTTATCATTCCCAATCACGAGAAAAAGGAGATTATTAAGTAAATCCGTGTTTATCCCAGTTGATAGATGAAATTTGATTGTAAAAGATGGTACAAAGAAAAGTTTTTCTTATGAAACCAAAGCTTCGATGTCATTTATCCTAGTGAGGGGAATAAGTTAATAGTGCCTAATCATAAAAAGAAAGGAGATTATTATGTGAATCCATGTTTGTCCTAATTGACAAATGAACTTCTAAAAAATGGTTGGAAGAGAAGCTTTTCTTATGAAACTAAAGCATTAATGTCATTTATCCCAATAAGTAGAATAATTTTATGGTGCCTAATCGTGAAAAGAAAGGAGATTATTATGTGAATCTGTGTTTATCCTAACCAACGGATGAACTTTGATTCTAAAAAATGGTGGGAAGAAAAGCTTTTTCTATGAAACCAATGCATCAATGTCATTTATCCCAATGAGGAGAATAAGTTTATTGTTCCCAATAATGAAAAGAAAGGAGATTATTATAAGAATCTACGTTTGTCCTATTATTGGATGAACTTTACTTTTATGGAAAATGGTGGAAAGAAAAGCTTTTCAAATGAAATCAAAGCATTAATGTCATTTATCCTAATGTGTAGAACTTGTTTATTGTACTTAATCATGAGAAGAAAGGAGATTATTATGTGAATTTGTGTTTATCCTAGTTGATAAATGAACTTTGATTCTAAAAAATGGTGGGAAGAGAAATTTTTCTCATGAAATCAAAGCAATAATGTCATTTATCCCAACAACTAGAATGAGTTTACAATGCACAATCATGAAAAGAAAAGAGATTTTTTAGAGAATCAATGTTTTCCTAAATTGACGATGCTAAGAAAAATGGTGGAAAAAGGAGCTTTTCTTTTGAAGCCAAAGCATCAACATCATTTTTTGCAATTAGGAAAAATGAGTTGATGATGACAAATCATGAAAAGAATAGAGATTAATATGTGTATCCATGTTTGTCCCAATTGATGGGCAAACTTTAATTCTAATGAAAATAATGGAAGACAGTTTTTCTTACATAACCAAGCATCAATGCCATTTATTCCAATGAAGAGAATAGGTTTATGGTTCCCAATCACAAAAAGAAAGGACTTTATTATGTGAATCCGTATTTATCCTAATTGACAGATTAGCTTTGATTCTAAAAGATGGTGGAAAGAGAAGCTTTTCTTATTAAACCAAAGCATCAATGTCATTTATTCTAATGAGGAGAATAAGTTTATGGTTTCTAATCATGAAAAGAAAGAAGATTATTACGTATATCCATATTTACCCCAATTGATAGATTAACTTTGATTCTAAAAAATGGTAGAAAGAAAAGCTTTTCTTATGAAACCAAAGCATCAATGTCATTTATCCCAATAAAGGGAATGTGTTTATGGTGCCCAACCATGAAAAGAAAAGAGATTGTTATGAGAACACAAGTTTATCCCAATTGACGAACAAACTTTAATTATAAGAAAAATAATGGAAAGAAAACCTTTTCTTATGAGACCAAAGAATCAATGTCATTTATCCCAAGAAGGAGAATGAGTTTATAGTGCCTAACCATGTAAAGAAAAGAGATTATTATGTGAATCTGTGTTTGTCCCAATTGATAGATGAACTTTAATTCTAAAAAATGGTAGAAAGGGAAGCTTTTTTTATGAAACCAAAGATTAATGTCATTTATCCCAGTGAGTAGAATGAGCTTATGGTGCCCAATCATGGAAAAAAAGAGATTATTATCTAAATTTATGTTTGTCCTAATCAATAGATGAACTTTGATTCTAAAAAATAGTAAGAAAAAAAGCTTTTCTTATGAAACCAAAGCATCAATGCCATCTATCCCAATGAAGAGAATGAGTTTATGATTCCCAATCATGAAAGAAAGGAGATTATTAGAAGAATCCACGTTTGTCCCACTGTTGGATGAACTTTGCTTCTAACGTAAATGATGAAAAGAAAAACTTTTCTTATGAAACCAAAGCATCAATGTCATTTATCCCAATGAGTAAAATGAGTTTACAGTGCCTAATCATGAAAAAAAAAGAAGATTTTTATGAGAATCGATGTTTTCTCCAATTGACGGATAAACTTTGATTTCAAGGAAAATGTTGCAAAGAAGAGCTTTTCTTATAAAGCCAAAGCATCAACATTATTTATTGCAAAGAGAAGAATGAGTTTATGGTGCCTAATCATGCAAAAAAAAGGAGATTATTATGTGTATCCACATCTGTTCCATTGTCAGACAAACTTTAATTCTTAGGAAAATGGCGAAAAGAAAAGCTTTTCTTATGAAACCAAAGCTTTTCCTTTATCACAATGGGGAGAATGAGTTTATGGTTCCCAATCATGAAAAAAAAGGAGATCGTTATGTGAATTTGTGTTTATCCCAATTGACAGACATATTTTGATTCTAAAAATGGTGGGAGGAGACATTTTTCTGATAGAGCCAAAGCATTAATGTCATTCATCCCAATAAGGTGAATGTATTTACAGTGCCCAATCATGAAAAGAGAGGAGGTTATTATGAGAGCACATGTTTCTCCCAATTGACGGACAAACTTTAATTCTATGAAAAATATTGAAAGAAAAGCTTTTCTTCTGAAACCAAAGCCTAAGAGGAGAACGAGTTTATGATGCCTAATCATGAAAAGAAAGGAGGTTATTATGTTAATCCGTATTTATCCTAATTGACAAACGAACTTTAATTCTAAAACATGTCGAAAGGGAAGCTTTTATTATGAAACCAAAGCATCACTATCATTTATCCCAATGAGTAGAACGAGTCTATGGTGCCCAATCATGAAAGGAAAGGAGATTATTATTTGAATTTATGTCTATCCTAATCGAGATATGAACTTTGATTCTAAAAAATGGTGTGAAGAAAAGTTTTTCTTATGAAACCAAAGCATCAATGCCATCTACCCTAGTTTATGGTTCCTAGTGATGAAAAGAAAAGATATTGTTATAAGAATCTACGTTTGTCCCACTATCAAATGAACTTTACTTCTATGCTAAGTGGTGGAAAGAAAAACTTGTCTTATGAAACCAAAGCATCAATATCATTTATCCCAATGAGTAAAACGAGTTTACAGTGCCCAATCATGAAAAGAAAGAAGATTTTTACGAGAACCATCATTTTCCCCAATTAACGGATAAACTTTAATTCTGATGAAAATGGTGTAAAGAAGAGTTTTTATTATGAAGCCAAAGCACCAACATCATTCATTACAAAGAGGGGAATGAATTTATCATGCCCAATCATGAAAAGAAAAGAGATTATTATGTGTCTCCATGTTTCCCCTAATTGGCAAATAAACTTTAATTCTTAGGAAAATGGTGAAAAGAAAAGCTTTTCCTATGAAAGCAAAGCATCAATTCTCTTATCCCAATGAGGAGAATAAGTCTATGGTTCTCAATCAAAAAAAGAAAGGAGACTGTTAAGTGAATTCGTGTTTATCCTATTTGATAAACAAATTTTGATTCTAAAAATGGTAGGAGGAGAAGTTTTTCTTATGAAGTCAAAGATCAATGTCATTCATCCCAATGAGGAGAATGTGTTTACAGTGCCTAATCATGAAAAGAAAAGAGGTTATTATAAGAACACATGTTTGTCCCAATTGATGGACAAACTTTAATTTTATGAAAAATAGCGGAAAGAAAAGCTTTTTCTATGAAACCAAAGCATCACTGTCATTTATACCAATGAGAAGAATAAGTTTATGGTGCCCAATCATGAAAAAAAAGAGATTATTATGTGAATCTGTGCCTATATCGATTGACAGACAAACTTTAATTCTAAAAAATGGTGGAAAGTGAAGATTTTCTTATGAAATCAAAGCATCAATGTCATTTATTCCAATGAGTAGAACGAGCTTACAAATCATGAAAAAAATGAGATTATTATGTTAATCTCTGATTGTCCTAATCAACAGATAAACTTTGATTCTAAAAAATGGTGGAAGGAAAAGCTTTTCCTATAAAATAAAAGCCATCAATTCATTTATTCCAATGAGAAGAATGAGTTTATAAATCCCAAAGGAGATTATTATGAGAATCCATGTTTGTCCTAATTGACAGACAAACTTTAATTCTAAAAAATGGTCAAAATAAAAGCTTTTCTTATGATACCAAAGCATCAATGTCATTTATCCCAATAAGTAAAATGAGCTTATGGTGCCCAATCATGAAAAAAAAAAGAGATTATTATGTTAATCTCTGTTTGTCCTAATCGACAGATGAACTTTGATTCTAAAAAATGGTGGGAAGAAAAGTTTTTCGTATGAAACCAAAGATTTAATGTTATTTATCACAATGAGGAGAATGAGTTTAGGTTTGCCAATCATGAAAAGATAAGTCATGATTATGAGAATCCACGTTTGCCCCATTGTTAGATGAACTTTACTTCTAAGGAAAATGGTGGAAAGAAAAGCTTTTCCAATGAAACCAAAGCATCAATGTCATTTATTCCAATAAGAAGAATGAGTTTATGGTGGCCAATGATGAAAAAAAAGAGATTATTATGTAAATTCATGTTTATCCTAATTGACAAATGAACTTTATTCAAAAAATGGTGGAAAGAAAAGCTTTCTAATGAAACCAAAACATCAATGTCTTTTATCCCAATAAATAGAATGAGTTTATGTCACCCAATCAGGGAAAGAATGGAGATTATTATGTGAATCTGTATTTGTCCCAACTAAGTGACAAACTTTAATTCTAAACAATGATGCAAAGAGAAGTTTTTCTTATAAACCAAAAGCATCAATGTCATTTATCCAAATAAGGAAATGACTTTATAGTTCCTAATCATGAAAAGAAAGGAGATTATTATGAGAATCCATATTTTTTGTATTATCGGTCGAACTTTACTTCTAAAGAAAATAGTGGAAAATGAAGCTTTTCTTATGAAGCCAAAGCACCAATGTCATTTATCCCAAAGAGTAGAACGAGTTTACAATACCCAATCATGAAAAGCAAAGAGATTTTTATGAGAATCTATGTTTTTACCAATTGACGGATAAACTTTGATTCTGAGGAAAATGGTGGAAAGAAGAGCTTTTCTTATAAAGCCAAAGCATCAACATCATTTATTGCAATTAGCAGAATGAGTTAATGGTGCCCTATCATGAAAAGAATAGAGATTATTACGTTTATCCATGTTTCTCCCAATTGATGGATAAACTTTAATTGTAAAAAAAATGGTGGAAAGAAAAGCTTTTCTTATGAAACCAATACGTCAGTTCATTTATGCCAATAAGAAGAATAAGTTTATGGTTCCCAATCATGAAAAGAAAGTAGATTATTATAAGAATCCATACTTTCCCCAACTGACAGATAAACATTGATTCTGAGGAAAATGGTCAAAAGAAGAGCCTTTTTTATGAACCTAAACCATCAACAACAGTTATTGTAATAAGGAGAATGAGTTTATATTGCCCAACCATGAAAAGAAAGAAGATTATTATATGAATCTATGTTTGTCCTAATGGACAGACGAACTTTAATTCTAAAAAATGGTGGAAAGAGAAGGTTTTCTTATGAAACCAAAGCATCAATGTCATTTATCCCAATGAGTAAAATGAGCTTAAGGTGATTATTATGTGAATCAATGTTTGTCCTAATTGATAAACAAACTTTGATTCGAAGAAAAGATGGGAAGAAAAGCTTTACTTATGAAACCAAAGCCCTAATGTCATTTATGCCAATGAAGAGAATGAGTTTATGGTTCCCAATTAAGAAAAGAAGGGAGATTATTATGAGAATCCATGTTTTTTCCATTGTCGGGTGAACTTTACTTCTAAAGAAAATGGTGGAAAGAGAAGTTTTTCCTATGAAACTATCATTTCTCCCAATCAGTATAATTAGTTTACATATGCCCAATCATGAAAAGAAAGAAGATTTTTATGAGAATCCACGTTTTCCCTAATTGATGGATAAACTTTGTTTCTGAGGAAAATGGTGGAAAGAAGAGTTTTTCTTATGAAGCCAAAGCATCAATATCGTTTATTGCAATTAGCAGAATGAGTTTATAGTGCCCAATCATGAAAAAAATGGAGACTATTATGTTTATGCTTGTTCTAATTGATAGACGAACTTTAATTCTAAGGAAAATGAAAGAGGAAAAGCTTTTCTTATGAAACCAAAGCATCAATTTATTTATCCTAATGAGGAGAATGAGTTTATGGTATCCAACCATAAAAAGAAAAGAGATTATTATGTGTATCCATATTTGCCCTAATTGACGGATAAACTTTTATTCCAAGGAAAATGGCAAAAGGAAAGCTTTTGTATTGAAACCAAAGCATCAATCCATTTATCCCAATTAGGGGAATGAGTTTATGGTTCTCAATCATAAAAAGAAAAGGAGATTATTAAATGAATCCTTTTTTATCCCAATTGACAGATGAAATTTAATGCTAAAAAATGGTAAAAAAAAGCTTTTCTTATGAAAGCAAAGCATCAATGTCATTTATCCAAATGAGTAGAATGCATTTATGGTGCCCAATCATGAAAAGAACGGAGATAATTACGTGAATCTATGGTTGTCCTAAACAATAGACGAACTATGATTCTAAAAATAGTGTAAGGAAAAGCTTTTTTTATGAAAGCAAAGCATCAATTCATTTATCCCAATGAGGAGAATGAGTTTATGGTTTCCAATCATGAAAAAAAAAGATTATTACGTGAATCAATGTTTATCCCAATCGACAGACGAACTTTGATTCTAAAAATGGTGGAAAGAGAAGTTTTTCTATGAAACCAAAGGATCAATGTCATTTATCCTAGTGAGGAGAATGAGTTTATGGTACCCAATCATGAAAAAAAAGAGATTATTATGTGAATCGATGTTTGTCCTAATTGATAGACTAATTTTAATTCTAAAAAATATCGAAAAAGAAGTTTTTCTTGTGAAACTAAATCATCAACATCAGTTATCCCAGTTAGTAGAATGAGCTTATGGTGCCTAATCGTGAAAAGAAAGGAGACTATTATATGAATTTGTGTTTGTCCTAATCGACAGACAAACTTTGATTCTAAAAAATAATGAGAAAAAAACTTGTCTTATGAAACCAATGGATCAATATCATTTATCCCAATGAGGAGAATGAGTTTATGGTTCTCAATCATGAAAAGAAAAGAGATTATTATCAAATTTGTTCCATTGTCAGACGAACTTTACTTCTATGGAAAATAGTGCAACGAAAAGCTTTTCAAATGAAATCAAAGCATCAATGTCATTTATCCTAATGAGGAGAATGAGTTTATTATGCCTTAGTCATGAAAAGAAAGAAGATTATTACGTAAATTTGTATTTATCCTAATTGACAAACCAACCTTAATTCCAAAAAAAAATGGTGGAAGGAAAAGCTTTTCTTATGAAACCAAAGCATCAATGTCATTTGTACCAATGAGTACAATGAGTTTATAGCCCCTAATCATGAAAAGAAGAAGATTATTATGTTAATCCATGTTTGTCCCAATTGATAGACGAACTTTAATTCTAAAAATGTGGAAAGAGAAGTTTTTTTTATGAAACAAAGCATCAATGTCATTTGTCCTAATGAGTAGAACATGTTTATGGTGCCCTATCATAAAAAAAAGAGATTATCATATGAATCTGTGTTAATTCTAATTGACAAATGAACTTTGATTTTAAAAAATGGTGGGAAGAGAAGTTTTTCTTATGAAACCAAAGTGCTAATGTCATGTATCACAATGAATAGAATGAGTTTATGATGCCCAATCATGAAAAGAGGGAGATTATTATGTTAATCCTTGCTTGTCCACTTGACAGACAAACTTTAATTCAAAAAAATGGTTTCAGAGACAAGCTTTTTTTATGTAACCAAAGCATCAATGTCATTTATCCCAATAAGTTGAGCAAGCTTATGGTGCCCAATCATGAAAAGATAGGTGATTATTATGTGAATTTGTGTTTGTCCTGATTGATAAATGAACTTTGATTCTAAAAAATTATGGAAGGAAAAGTTTCTAGTGAAACCAAACCATCAATGTGATTTATCCGAATGATGAGAATGAGTTTAAGGTTCCCAATCATGAAAAGAAAGGAGATCATTATGAGAATCCATATTTATGCCATTATCGGATGAACTTTACTTCTATGGAAAATGGTGAAAAGAAAAGCTTTTCAAATGAAATCAAAGCATCAATGTCATTTCTCCCAATGAAGAAAATGAGTTTATGGTTCCCAATCATGAAAAGAAAAGAGATTATTATGAGAATCCATGTTTGTCCCATTGTTGGACAAACTTTACTTCTGCAGAAAATGGTGGAAAAAAAACTTTTCAAATGAAATCAAAGCATCAATGTCATTTATCCCAATAAGGAGAATGAGTTTATGGTTCCCAAATCATGAAAAGAAAAGAGATTATTGTGTGAATCCGTGTTTGTCCTATTTGATAAACGAACTTTAACTCTAAAAAATGGTGGAAAATAAAAGCTTTTCTTATGAAACCAAAGCATCAATATCATTTATCCTAAAGAGGAGAATGAGTTTAAGGTTCCCAATCATGAAAAGAAAAGAGATTATTATGAGAATCCATATTTGCCCCATTATTCGATGAACTTTACTTCTAAGGAAAATGGTGGAAAGAGAAGCTTTTCTTATGAAACCAAAGCATCAATGTCATTTATGCCAATGAGTAGAATGAGTTATAGTGGCCCATCAGGAAAAGGAAATAGATTATTACGAGAATCCATATTTTCCCCAATTAATGAACAAACTTTGATTCTGAGGAAAATTGTGTAAAAAAGAGCTTTTCTTATAAAGCCAAAGCATCAACATCACTTATTGCAAAGAGGTGAATGAGTTTGTGGTGCCCAATCATGAAAAGAAAGGTGGTTATTACGTGTATCCATGTTTGTCCCAATTGGTGGGCAAATTTAATTCGTAGGAAAATGGCCACAATAAAAGCTTTTCTTATGAAAACAAAGCATCAATTCACTTATCCTAATGAGGAGAGTAAGTTTTTGGTTCCCAATTATTAAAAAAAAGAGATTATTAGGTGAATTCGAGTTTACCCCAATTGACAGATAAACTTTGATCCTAAAAATGGTGGGAGGAGAAGTTTTTCTTATAAAACCAAAGCATCAATGTCATTTATCCCAATGAGGAGAATGTGTTTATGGCGCTCAATCATGATAAGAAAGGAGATTATTATGAGAACATATGTTTGTCCTAATTGATGGATGAACTTTAATTCTAAGAAAAATAGTGGAAATACTAGCTTTTCTTATGAAACCAAAGCATTAATGCCTTTTTTCCCAATGAGGAGAATGAGTTTATGGTGCCCAGTCATGAAAAAAAGGGGATTATTATGTGAATTCTTGTTTGTCCCAATTGACAGACAAACTTTAATTCTAAAAAATGGTCAAAGAAAAGCTTTTCTTATGAAACCAAAGGACAAATATCATTTATCCCAACGAGTAGAATGAGCTCATGGTGCCCAATCATGAAAAGAAAAGATATTATTATGTGAATCCATGTTTGTCCCAATCAATAATGAATTTTAATTCTAAAAAATGGCCAAAAGAGAAGCTTTTATTATGAAACCAAAGCATCAATGTCATTTATCCCAATGAGTTGAATAAGCTTATGGTGCCCAATCATGAAAAGAAAGAAGATTATTATGTGAATTTGTGTTTGTCCTAATTGATGGACATAGTTTGATTCTAAAAAATGGTAGCAAGAAAAGTTTTTCTTATGAAACCAATGCATCAATACCATTTATCCCATCGAGTAGAATGAGCTCATAGGGCCCAATCATTAAAAGAAAGGAGATTATTATGTCAATACGTGTTTGTCCTAATTAACAACGAACTTTAATTCTAAAAAATGGTCAAAAGAGAAGCTTTTATTATGAAACCAAAGCATTAATGTCATTTATCCCAATGAGTAGAACAAGCTAATGGTGCTCAATCACGAGAAGAAAATAGATTATTATGTGAATTTGTGTTTGTCCTAACCGATAGATTAACTTTGATTTTAAAAAATAGTGGGAAGAAAACTTTATCTTATGGAACCAAAGCTTCAATATCATTTATCTCAATGAGGAGAATGATTTTATGGTTCCCAATCATGGAAAGAAAGAAAATTATTATGAGAATCCATGTTTATCCCATTGTCAGATGAACTTTACTTCTAAGGAAAATGGTGGAAAGAATAACTTTTTAAATGAAACCAAAGCATCAATGTCATTTATCCCAACAAGGAGAATAAGTTTATGGTGCCAATCATGAACAGAAAGGAGATTGTTATGTAAATCCATGTTTCTCCCAATTAACAAATGAACTTTAATTCAAAAAATGGTGGAAAGAGAAGTTTTTCTGATGAAACCAAAGCATCAATGCCATTTATCGTATTTAGTAGAATGTGTTATAGTGCCTAGTCTTGACAAAAAAAGAGATTATTATGTGAATCCATGTTTATCCCAATTGACAGATGGACTTTGATTCTAAAAAATGGTGAGAAGAAAAGTTTTTCATATGAAACCAAAAGCCTTGATGTTCTTTATTCCAATGAGTAGAAAAAAAAAGAGATTATTGCATGAATTCATGTTTGTCCTAATTGACAGATGAACTTTGATTCTAAAAAATGGTGGGAAAAAAAAGCTTTTCTTATGAAACCAAAACATCAATGTCATTTATCCCAATGAGAAGATTAAGTTTATGGCTCCTGATCACGAAAAGGAAGGAGATTATTATGAGAATCCATGCTTATCCCATTGTTGGATGAACTTTACTTCTATGGAAAATGATGGGAAGAGTAGCTTTTCTTATGAAACGAAAACATCAATGTCATTTATCTGAATAAGTGGAATAAGTTTACAGTGCCCAATCTGAAAAGAAAGAAGATTCCTATGAGAATCCATGTTTTCCCTAATTGATGGATAAACTTTGACTCTGAGGAAAATAGTGAAAAAAAGAGCTTTTCTTATGAAGATAAAGCTTTAACATCATTTATTGCAATTAGCAAAATAAGTTTATGGTGCCCAATCATGAAAAGAAAAGAGATTATTATGTCTATCTGTGTTTCTCCTAATTGACGGACGAACATTAATTCTATGAAAAATGGTGGAAGGAAAAACTTTTCTTATAAAACTAAAGCATCAATTCATTTATCCCAATGAGTAGAATTATGTGAATATGTGTTTGTCCCAATTGATTGACAAACTTTAATTCTAAAAAATGGTTGAAAGAGAAGTTTTTCTTTTGAAACCAAAGCATTAATGTCATTTATGCCAATTAGTACAATGAGCTTACGGTGGCCAATCATGAAAAGAAAGGATATTATTATGTGAATCTATGTTTATCCTAATGACAAACAAACTTTGATTATAAAAACTAATGGGAAGAAATGCTTTTCTTATGAAACCAAAACATCAATGTTATTTATCCTAATGAGGAGAATGAGTTTATGGTTCCTAATCCTGAAAAGAATGGAGATTATTATGAGAATCCACATTTTTCTTAGTGTCAGGTAAACTTTACTTTTAAGAAAAATGGTGGAATGGGAAGCTTTTCTTAGGAAACCAAAGCATCAACATCATTTATCCCAATGAATGGAACGAGTTTATAGTGCCCAATCATGAAAAGAAAGATGATTTTTGTGAGAATCCATGTTTTCCCCATCAATGAATAAGCTTTGATTTTGACAAAAAATGGTGGAAAATAAGCTTTTCTTATGAAGCCAAAGCATTAACATCGTTTATTACAATTAGTAGAATGAGTTTACGGTGCCCAATCATGAAAAGAAAGGAGATTATTATGTGCATCCATGAGTCTCTCAATTGACGAATGAACTTAATACTAAGGAAAATGGGGGAAAGAAACACTTTTCTTATGAAACTAAAGCATCAATTCATTTATCCCACTGACGAGAATGTGTTTATGGTTCCCAATAATGAAAGGAAAAGAGATTATTGCATGAATCTATGTTTATCCCAATTGGCAGATGAACTTTGATTCTAAAAAATGGTAGGAAGAGAAGTTTTTCTTATGAAACCAAAGAATAATTGTATTTATCCCAATAAGGAGAATGTGTTTATAGTGACCAATCAAGAAAAGAAAGGAGAATATTACATGAATCCATGTGTATCCTAATTGATGGGCGTACTTTGATTCTCAAAAATGGTAGTAAGAAAATATTTTTTTTATGAAACCAAAGCATCAATGTCATTTATCCTAGTGAGGAGAATAAGTTTATGTTGACCAATGATGAAAAGAAAGGAGATTGTTATATGAATACATGTTTGCCCCCATTGACAAATGAATTTTAATTCTAAAAAATGGTTGATAGAGAAGCTTTTCTTATGAAGCCAAAGCATTAATGTCATTTATCCCAATTAGTAGAACAAGCTTGCGGTGGCTAATCGTGAAAAGAAAGGAGATTATTATGTGAATCTATATTTGTCTTAATTGAAAAATGAACCTTGATTCTAAAAACCTATGGAAAGAATGCTTTTCCTTATGAAACTAAAGCACTAGTGTCATTTACCCTTATGATGAGAATACGTTTATGATTCCTAATCATGAAAAGAAAGGAGAGTATTCCATGAATCCATGTGTATCCTAATTGACAGATGAACTTTGATTCTAAAAATTGGTGGGAAGAGAAGTTTTTCTTATGAAACCAAAGCATATATGTCATCATCCCAAAGTGGAGAATGGGTGTATGGTTCCTAATAATGAAAAGAAAAGAGATTATTACATGAATCCATGTTTATTCCAACTGACAGATTAACTTTGATTCTATAAAGTAGCGGTAAAAGAAGTTTTTCTTATGAAACTAAACCATTTTTTCATTTATCCTAATGAAGAGAATGCATTTATGTGCCCAATCATGAAAAATAAAGGAGATTATTATGTGAATCTGTGTTTGTACCAATTGACAAACGAACATTAATTCTCAAAAATGGTTGAAAGAGAAGCTTTTCTTATTAAACCAAAGAACCAATGTCATTTATCCCAATAAGTAGAACAAGCTTACAGTGCCTAATCATGAAAAGAAAGGAGATTATTATGTGAATCAGTGTTTGTTCTAATTGACAGATGAACTTTGATTCTAAAAAATGGTGAGAAGAAAAGCTTTGCTTATGAAACCAAAGCATTAACGTCATTTATCCCAATGAGGAAAATCAGTTTATGGTTCCCAATCATGAAAAGGAAAGAGATTATTATGTGAAACTGTGTTTATCCCAATTGACAAGTGAATTTTGATTCTAAAAAATGGTGGGAAAAAAAGTTTTTCTCATGAAACCAAAGCATCAATATCATTTATCCCAGTGAGGAGAATATGTTTCTGGTGCCCAATCATGAAAAAAGGGAGATTATTATACGATTTCATATTTGTCTTAATTGACAGATGAGCTTTGATTCCAAAAATACGATGGGAAGAAAAGCTTTTCTTATGAAACCAAAGTGCCAATGTCATTTATCTCAATGAGAAGATTAAGTTTATGGCTCCTAATCATGAAAAAGAAGGAGATTATTATGAGAATCCACATTTATCCCATTGTTGGATGAACTTTACTTCTATGGAAAATGGTGGGAAGAGCAACTTTCTTATGAAACCACTGTATCAATGTCATTTATCCGAATCAGTGGAAGAGTTTACAGTGCCCAATCGTGAAATAAAATAGGATTATTATGAGAATCCATGCTTTCCCCAATTAATGGATAAACTTTCATTCTGAGGAAAATGGTGGAAAAAATCATTTTTCCTATAAAGGCAATGCCTCAACATCGTTTATTGCAATTAGTAGAATGAGTTTATGGCGCCCAATCATGAAAAGAAAGGAGATTATTATGTTGATCCATGTTTCTCACAACTGATGGATGAACTTTAAATATAAGGAAAATGGTGAAAGAAAAAACTTTTCTTATGAAACCAAAGCATTAATTCATTTATCCTAATGAATAGAATAATGTGAATACGTGTTTGTCCCAATTGATAGATGAACTTTAATTCTAAAAAATGGTCAAAAGAGAAGTTTTTCTTATGAAACCAAAGCATTAATGTCATTTATTCCCAATGTTTTTCCTCATTGATGAATGAACTTTAATTCTAAGGAAAATTAGAGAAAAATGCTTTTCTTATGAAACCAAAGCATTAATTCATTTATCCCAATAAGGAGAATGAGTTTATTGTTCCTAATCATGAAAGGAAAGAGATTATTGGATGAATTTGTGTTTATCCCGATTGATTGATGAACTTTAATTCTAAAAACTGGTAGGAAGAGAAGTTTTTCTTATAAAAACAAAGAATCATTGTCATTTATCCAAAGAAGAAGAATATGCTTATAGTGACCAATCAAGAAAAAAAAAGAGATTATTACGTGAATCCATGTTTATCCTAATTAATGGACGTACTTTGATTCTTAAAAATGGTTGTAAGAAAAGATCTTCTTATGAAGCTAAAGCATCAATGTCATTTATCCTAATGAGGAGAATAAGTTTATGGTCCCTAATGATGAAAAGAAAGGAGATTATTACATGAATCTATGTTTATCCTAATTGACAGACGAACTTTGATTATAAAAACTAGTGGGAAAAAAGCTTTTCTTATGAAACCAAAGCATCAATGTCATTTACCCCAATGATGAGAATGCGTTTATTATTCCCAATCATGAAAAGAAAGCAGATTATTACATGAATCCATATGTATCCTAATTGATAGACAAACTTTGATTCTAAAAATTGGTGGGAAGAGAAGTTTTTCTTATGAAACCAAAGCATCAATGTCGTTCATCCCGAAGTGAAGAAACGGGTTTATGGTGCCAAATAATGAAAAGAAAAGAGATTACTACATGAATTCGTATTTATCCCAACTGACAGATGAACTTTGATTCCATAAAGTAGTGCTGGAGGAAGTTTATCTTATGAAACCAAACCATCTTTTCATTTATCCCAATAAAGAGAATGTATTTATGGTGCCCAATCATGGAAGGAAAGGAGATTATTGCATGAATCTGTGTTTATTTCAATTGACAAATG
Source organism: Adansonia madagascariensis (assembly GCA_038381835.1). Taxonomy (NCBI): domain Eukaryota; kingdom Viridiplantae; phylum Streptophyta; class Magnoliopsida; order Malvales; family Malvaceae; genus Adansonia; species Adansonia madagascariensis. The sequence goes on from JBBYHL010428772.1 coordinate 19,741, forward strand.
AACTTTGATTCTAAAAAATGGTAGGAAGAGAAGTTTTTTTTATGAAACTAAACAATCATTATCATTTATACCAATAAGGAGAATGTGTTTATGGTGACCAATCAAGAAAAAAAAGAGATTATTACGTGAATCCATATTTATTCGAATTGATAGACGAACTTTGATTCTAAAAAATGGTAGTAAGAAAAAATTTTCTTATGAAACCAAAGCATCAATGTCATTTATCCCAATAAGGAGAAAAGTTTATGGTGCCTAATGATGAAAAGAAATGAGATTGTTATGTGAATACGTGTTTGACCTAATTGACATTTGAACTCTATTTCTAAAAATGGTCGAAAGACTTTTCTTATGAAACCAAAGCATCAATTTCATTTATCCGAATGAGTAGAATTATGTGAATATGTGTTTGTCCCAACTGACAGACAAACTTTAATTCTAAAAAATGGTCGAAAAAGAAGTTTTTCTTATGAAACCAAAGCATTAATGTTATTTATCCTAATGAGTACAATGAGCTTATGGTGGCCACTCGTGAAAAGAAAGGAGATTATTATGTGAATCTATGTTTGTCCTAATTAACAGATGAACTTTGATTATAGAAATTGGTGGGAAGTAAAGCTTTTCTTATGAAACCATTAATGTCATTTACCCCAATGATGAGAATGTATTTATGATTCCCAATCATGAAAAGAAAAAAGATTATTATGTGAATCTATGTGTATCCCAATTGACAGACGAACTTTGATTCTAAAAGTTGGTGGCAATAGAAGTTTTTCTTATGAAACCAAAGCATCAGTACCGTTCATCCCGAAGTGAAGAATGAGTTCACGGCACCCAATAATGAAAAGAAAATAGATTATTACGTGAATTCGTGTTTATCCTAACTAATAGATGAACTTTGATTACACAAATTAGTGGCGAAAAAAGTTTTTCTTAGGAAACCAAACCATCTTTTCATTTCTCCTAATGAAGAGAATGCATTTATGGTGCCCAATCATGAAAAGGAAGGAGATTATTATGTGAATTCATGTTCATCCTAATTGATAGATGAGTGTTGATTCCAAAAATATGGTGAGAAGAAAAGCTTTTCTTATAAAACCAAAGCATCAATGTCATTTAGCCCAATGAGGAGATTGAGTTTATGGCTCCCAATCATGAAAAAAGGAGGAGATTATTATGAGAATCCATGTTTGTCTCATTGTTGGATAAGCTTTACTTCAATGGAAAATGGTGGGAAGAGCATCTTTCCTTATGAAACCACTACATCAATGTCATTTATCCCAATTAGTGGAATGAATTTACAGTGCCTAATCGTGAAAGAAAGAAGATTATTACGAGAATTCATGTTCTCCCCAATTAATGGATAAACTTTGATTCTGAAGAAAATAGTGGAAAGAAGAGTTTTTCCTATGAAGGCAAAGCCTTAACATTATTTATTGCAATTAGCAGAATGAGTTTATGGTGCCCAATCACGAAAAGAAAAGAGATTATTATGTTGGTCCATGTTTCTCTCAATTAATGGATGAACTTTAATTATAAGGAAAATGGTGAAAGGAAAAACTTTTCTTATAAAACTAAGGCATCAATTCATTTATCTTAATGAGTAGAATGATGTCAATATATATTTGTCCCAATTGATAAACAAACTTTAATTCTAAAAAATGGTCGAAAGAAAAGTTTTTCTTATGAAATCAAAACATCAATGTCATTTATCTCAATAAGTAGAATAAGCTTATGGTGGCCAATCGTGAAAAAAAAAGGAGATTATTATGTGAATATATTTTTGTCCTATCGATAGATGAACTTTGATTATAAAAACTTGTAGGAAGAAAAGCTTTTCTTATGAAACTAAAGCATCAATGTCATTTATCCTAACGAGAAAAATGAGTTTATTGTTTCTGATCATGAAAAGAAAGGAGATTATTATAAGAATCCATATTTTCCCCATTGTCGAGTGAACTTTACTTCTAAGAAAAATGGTGGAAAGAGAAGCTTTACTTATGAAACCAAAGCATCAATGTCATTTATCCAAATGAGTGGAATGAGTTTATAGTGACCTAACCATGAAAAGAAAGATGATTTTTATGAGAGCCCATGTTTTCCCCAATTGACGAATAAGCTTTGATTTTAAGGAAAATGATGGAAAGAAGAGCTTTTCTTATGAAGCCAAAGCATCAACATCGTTTACTGCAATTAGCAAAATGGGTTTACAGTGCCCAATCATGAAAAAAAAGAGATTATTACCTATGTCCATGTTTTTCCCAATTGACGAATGAACTTTAATTCTAAGGAAAATGGGGGAAATGCTTTTCCTACGAAACCAAAGCATGAATTCATTTATCCCAATAAGGAGAATGAGTTTATGGTTCCAATAATGAAAGGAAAAGAGATTATTACATGAATATGTGTTTAGCCTAATTGACGGACGAACTTTGATTCCAAAAAATGGTAGGAAGAGAAGTTTTTCTTTTGAAAACAAAGAATCATTATCATTTATCCCAATATGGAGAATGAGTTTATGGTGACCAATCAAGAAAAAAATGAAGATTATTATGTGAATCTATGTTTATCCTAATTGATGGATGTAATTTGATTCTAAAAATGGTAGTAATAAAATATTTTCTTATGAAACCAAAGCATCAATATCATTTATCCCAATGAGGAGAATAAGTTTATGGTGCCTAATAATGGAAAGAAAGGAGATTGTTATGTCAATACGTGTTTGTCCTAACTGACAGACAAGCTTTAATTCTAAAAATGTCGAAAGAGAAACTTTTCCTATGAAACCAAAGCATCAATGCCATTTATCCTAATGAGTAGAATTATGTGAATACGTGTTTGTCCTAACTGACAAACGAACTTTAATTCTAAGAAATGGTCGAAAGAAAATTTTTTCTTATGAAACCAAAGCATCAATGTCATTTATCCCAATAAGTAGAACAAGTTTATAGTGGCCGATCATGAAAACAAAGGAGATTATTATGTGAATCTATGTTTGTCATAATCAATAGACGAACTTTGATTATAAAAACTAGTGGGAAAAAAAGCTTTTCTTATGAAACCAAAGCATCAATGTTATTTACCACAATGACAAGAATGCATTTATGATTCCAAATCATGAAAAGAAAGGAGATTGTTACATGAATCCTTATGTATCCCGATTGAGAGACAAACTTTGATTCTAAAAATTGGTAGGAAGAGAAGTTTTTCTTATGAAACCAAAGCATCAATGTCGTTCATCCCGAAATGGAGAAATGGGTTTATGGTGCCCAATAATGAAAAGAAAAGAGATTATTACGTGAATCTATGTTTATCCCAACTGATAGATGAACCTTGATTCCACAAAGTAGTGGCGAAGAAAGTTTTTCTTGTGAAACCAAACCATCTTTTCATTTATCCCAATTAAAAGAATGCATTTATGGTGCCCAATCTTGAAAAAAAATGAGTTATTATGTGAATCTGTATTTGTTCTAATTGACAGATGAACTTTGATTCTAAAAAAATGGTGGGAAGAAAAGCTTTTCTTATGAAATCAAAGCATCAATGTCATTTATCCCAATGAGGGAAATTAGTTTAGGGTTCCCAATCATGAAAAGAAGGAGATTTTTACGTGAATCTATGTTTATCCCAATTGACAAATGAACTTTGATTCTAAAAAATGGTGGGAACATAAGATTTTCTTATGAAACCAAAGTATCAATGTCATTATCCAATGAGGAGAATATGTTTATGGTGCCTAATCATGAAAAAAAAGGAAATTATTACATGAATCTGTGTTTGTCGTAATTGACAGATGAGCTTTGATTCCAAAAAAAGGGTGGGAAGAAAAGCTTTTCTTATAAAACCAAAGCATCAATGTTATTTACCACAATGATGAGAATGCATTTATGATTCCCAATCATGAAAAGAAAGGAGATTATTACATGAATCCTTGTGTATCCCGATTGAGAGACAAACTTTGATTATAAAAATTGGTGGGAAGAGAAGTTTTTCTTATGAAACCAAAGCATCAATGTCATTCATCCTAAAGTGGAGAAACGGGTTTATGGTGCCCAAAAATGAAAAGAAAAGAGATTATTACATGAATCCATGTTTATCCCAACTCACAGATGAACTTTGATTCCACAAAGTAGTGGCAAAGGAAGTTTTTCTTGTGAAACCAAACCATCTTTTCATTCATCCCAATGAAAAAAATGCATTTATAGTGCCCAATCATGAAAAGAAAGGGAGTTATTATGTGAATCTGTGTTTGTTATAATTGATAGATGAACTTTGATTCTAAAAAAATGGTGGGAAGAAAAGCTTTTCTTTTGAAACCAAAGTATCAATGTCATTTATCCCAACAAGGAGAATATGTTTATGGTGCCCAATCATGAAAACAAAGGAGATTATTACGTGAATCCGTGTTTGCCCTTATTGACAGATGAGCTTTGATTCCAAAAAAATGGTGGGAAGAAAAGCTTTTATTATGAAACCAAAGCATCAATGTCCATTATCCCAATGATGAGATTGAGTTTATGGCTCCCAATCATTAAAAGAAAGGAGATTATTTAAGAATCCACATTTATCCCATTATTGGATAAACTTTACTTCTATGAAAAATGGTAGGAAGAGTAGCTTTTCCTATGAAACCAATGCATCATTTTCATTTGTCTGAATTAGTGGAATGAGTTTATAGTGCCTAATCATGAAAAGAAAAGAGATTACTATGTGAATCATATTTTCCCTAATTGACAAATAAACTTTGATTATGAGGAAAATGGTGGAAAGAAAAGTTTTTTTATGAAGGCAAAGCCTTAACATCATTTATTGCATTTAGTAGAATGAGTTTATGGTGCCTAATCATGAAAAGAAAGGAGATTATTATGTTAATCCATGTTTCTTCCAATTGACAGATGAACTTTAATTCTAAGGAAAATGGTGGAAGGAAAAACTTTTCTTATGAAACCAAAATATCAATTCATTTATCCCGATGAGGAGATTGAGTTTATGCCTCCCAATCATTAAAAGGAAGGAGATTATTATGAGAATCCATGTTTTTTCCATTGTTGGACCAACTTTACTTCTATGAAAAATGGTAGGAAGAGTAGCTTTTCTTGTTAAACCAATGCATCAATGTCATTTATCCAAAACAGTGGAATGAGTTTATAGTGCCCAACATGGAAAGAAAAGAGATTATTACGTGAATCCATGTTTACCCCAATTGGTGGATAAACTTTGATTCTGAGGAAAATGGTGGAAAAAGAGCTTTTCTTATGAAGGAAAATCCTCAACATCATTTATTGCAATTAGTAGAATGAGTTTATGGTGTCCAATCATGAAAAGAAAGGAGATTATTACGTGTATCCTTCTTTCTCCCAATTGACGAACGAACTTGAATTCTAAGAAAAATAGAGGAAAGAAATGATTTTCTTATGAAACCAAAGCATTAATTCATTTATCCTAATAAGGAGAATGAGTTTATGGCTTCCAATCATGAAAGGAAAGGAGATTATTGCATGAATCTATGTTTATCTCGACTAATAGACGAACTTTGATTCTAAAAAATGGTAGGAAGATAAGTTTTTCTTACGAAACCAAAGAATAATTGTCATTTATCCTAATAAGGAGAATGCATTTATGGTGACCAATCAAGAAAAAAAAGGAGAATATTACATGAATCTATGTTTATCCTAATTAGTGGATGTACTATGATTCTCCAAAATGGTAGTAAGAAAAGATTTTCTTATGAAACCAAAGCATCAATGTCATTTATCCCAATGAGGAGAATAAGTTTATGGTGCCAATGATGAAAAGAAAGGAGATTGCTATGTGAATACATGTTTCTCTCAATTGACAAATGAATTTTAATTCTAAAAGATGGTCAAAAGAAAAGCTTTTTTTATGCAACCAAAGCATCAATGCCATTTATCCAAAGCATCAATGCCATTTATCCCAATGAGTAGAATGAGCTCACGGTGGCCAATCATGAAAAGAAAATAGATCATTATGTAAATCTATGTTTGTCCTAATTGATAGACAGACCTTGATTGTAAAAGCTAGTGGGAAGAAAAGCTTTTCTTATGAAATTGAAGCTTCAATGTCATTTACCCCTATGATGAGAACACGTTTATGATTCCCAATCATGAAAAGAAATAAGATTATTACATGGATCTGTGTGTATCCTAATTGACAAATGAATTTTGATTCTAAAAATTGGTGGGAGGAGAAGTATTTCTTATGAAACCAAAACATTAATGTCATTCATCCTGAAGTAGAGAATGGGTTTATGGTTCCCAATAAGGAAAAGAAAATAGATTATTAAATGAATTTATGTTTATCCCAACTGATAGATAAACTTTGATTCCATAAAGTAATGGCAAAAGATGTTTTTCTTATGAAACCAAACCATCTTTTCATTTATCCCAATGAAAAGAATGCATTTATGATGCCCAACCATGAAAAAAAAGGAGATTAATGAATCCATGTTTGTACCAATTGACAGACAAACTTTAATTCTCAAAATGGTGGAAGAAGAAGCTTTTCTTATGAAACTAAAGTATCAATGTCATTTACCCCAATGAATAGAACAAGCTTATTGTGCCCAATCATGAAAGGAAAGGAGATTATTATGTGAATCAGTGTTTGTTCTAATTAACAAACAAACTTTGATTCTAAAGCATGGTGGAAAGAAAAGCTTTTTTTATGAAACCGGAGCATCAACGTCATTTATCCCAATGAGGAGAATGAGTTTATGGTTTCCAATCATGAAAAGGAAGGAGATATTACGTGTATCAGTGTTTATCCCTATTGACAAGTGAACATTGATTCTAAAAGTTGGTGGGAAAAGAAGTTTGTCTATGAAACCAAAGCATCAATGTCATTTATCCCAATGAGGAGAATATGTTAGTGGTGCCCAATCATGAAAAGAAAGAGGATTATTACATGAATCCGTGTTTATCCTAATTGACAGATGAGCTTTGAATCCAAAAATATGGTGAGAAAAAAAACTTTTCTTATAAAACCAGAGCATTAATGTCATTTATCCCAATAAGGAGATTGAGTTTATGGCTCCTAATCATGGAAAGGAAGGAGATTATTATGAGAATCCACATTTATCCTATTGTTGATGAACTTTACTTCTATGGAAAATGGTGGAAAGAGTAGTTATTCTCATGAAACCACTGGCATCAATGTCATTTATCCTAATTAGTAGAATGAGTTTACAGTGCCCAATTGTGAAAAGAAAAGAGATTATTACGAGAATCTATGTTTTCTCTAATTAACGGATAAACTTTGATTCTAAGAAAATGGTAGAAAGAAGAGTTTTTCTTATGAGGCCAAGGCCTCAACATCATTTATTGCAACTAGCAGAATGTGTTTATGGCACCCAATCATGAAAAGAGAGGAGATTATTATGTTGATCCATGTTTCTCCTAATTGATGGATGAATTTTAATTGTAAGGGAAATATGAAAGGAAAAACTTTTCTTATAAAACCAAAGCATCAATTCATTTATCCCAATGAGCAGAATGATGTGAATACGTGTTTGTCCCAATTGGTAGATAAATTTTACTTCTAAAAAATGGTCGAAAGAGAAGTTTTTCTTATAAAACCAAAGCATCAATGTCATTTATCCCAATGAGTAGAACGAGCTTATGGTGGCCAATCGTGAAAAGAAAAGAGATTATTATATGAGTCTATGTTTGTCTGAATCGATAGACAAACTTTGATTATAATAACTAGTGGGAAAAAAAGCTTTTCTTATGAAACCAAAGCATTAATGTCATTTATCCCAACAAGGATAATGAGTTTATCATTTTTTATCGTTAAAAGAAAGGAGATTATTATAAGAATCCATGTTTTTCCCATTGTCGGGTGAATTTTACTTCTAAGAAAAATGGTAGAAAGAGAAGCTCTTATGAAACAAAAACATCAATGTCATTTACCCCAATGAGTGGAATGAGTTTATAGTGCCCAATCATGAAAAGAGAGATGATTTTTATGAGAATCCATGTTTTCCCCAATTGATGAATAAGCTATGATTTTGAGGAAAATGGTGGAAAGAATAGCTTTTCTTATGAAGCCAAAGCATCAACATCATTTATTGCAGTTAGCAGAATGGGTTTATGGTGCTCAATCATGAACAAAAGGAGATTATTACATGTATCCATTTTTTCTCGATTGATGAACGAACTTTAATTCTAAGGAAAATGAGGGAAAATGCTTTTCTTATGAAACCAAAGCAACAATTCATTCATCCCAACGAGGAGAATGAGTTTATGGTTCCTAATTATGAAAGAAAAAGGAGATTATTGCATGAATCTTTGTTTATCTCGATTGACAGATGAACTTTGATTCTAAAAAATGGTAGGAAGAGAAGTTTTTCTTATGAAACCAAAGAATCATTACCATTTATCCCAATAAGAAGAATGTGTTTATGGCGACCAATCAAGAAAAGAAAGAAGATTATTGCGTGAATCCATGTTTATCCTAATTGATGGACGTACTTAGATTCTAAAAATTGGTAGTAAGAAAAGATTTTCTTATGAAATCAAAGCATCAATGTCATTCATCCCAAAGTGGAGAAATAGGTTTATGGCACCTAATAATGATATTATTACGTGAATCTGTGTTTATTCCAACTGATAGATGAACATTGATTCCTCAAAGTAGTGGTGATAGAAGTTTTTCTTATGAAACTAAACCATTTTTTTCGTTATCCCAATGAAGAGAATGCATTTATAGTGCCCAAGCATGAAAAGAAAATAGTTATTATGTGAATACGTGTTTGTTCTAATTGATAGACGAACTTTGATCCTAAAAAATGGTGGGAAGAAAAGCTTTTCTCATGAAACCAAAGCATTAATGCATTTATCCCAATGAAGGGATGGGTTTATGTTTCCTAATCATGAAAAGAAAGGAGATTACTACATGAATCTATGTTTATCCCAATTGACAAGTAACTTTGATTCTAAAAATTGGTGGGAAGAGAAGATTTTCTTATGAAACCATAGCATCAATGTCATTTATCCCAATGAGGAGAATATGTTTACAATGCCCAATCATGACAAGAAAGAAGATTATTACATGAATCCGTGTTTGTCCTAATTGACATATGAGCTTTGATTCCAAAAAAATGGTGGGAAGAAAAGCTTTTCTTATGAAACCAAAGCATCAATGTCATTTATCCCAATGAGGAGATTGAGTTTATGGCTCCCAATCATTAAATGTAAGGTGATTATTATGAGAATCCACATTTATCCCATTGTTTGACGAACTTTACTTCTATGAAAAATGGTGGGAAGAGTAGCTTTTCCTATGAAACCATTGCATCAATTTCATTTATCCGAATCAGTGGAATGAATTTATAGTGCCTAATCGTGAAAAGAAAAAAGATTATTATGAGAATCCATGCTTTCCCCAATTGACAGATAAACTTTAATTCTGAGGAAAATGGTAGGAAGAAGAGCTTTTCTTATGAAGGCAAAGCCTCAACATCGTTTATTGCAAATAGTAGAATGAGTTTATGGTACCCAATCATTAAAAGAAAGGAGATTATTATGTTCATCCATCTTTTCCCCAATTGACGGATGAACTTTAATTCTAAGGAAAATGGTGGAAGGAAAAACTTTTCTTATGAAACCAAAAGCATTAATTCATTTATCCCAAAGAGTAGAATAAATTTGTGGTACCCAATGATGAAAAGAAATGAGTTTATTATCAGTATACGTGTTTGCCCCAATTGACAGACAAAGTTTAATTCTAAAAATTGGTTGAAAGAAAAAGCTTTTCCAATGAAACTAAAGCATCAATGTCATTTATCCAAAAGAGTAGAATAGTGGCCAATCTTGAAAGGAAAGAAGATTACTATGTGAATCTACATTTTTCCTAATCAATAGATGAATTTTGATTATAAAAACTGGTGGGAAGAAAAGCTTTTCTTATGAAACCAAGGCATCATTATCATTTATCCCAATGAGGAGAATGAGTATATGGTTCCCAATCATGAAAAGAAGGGAGATTATTACATGAATCTGTGTTTATCCCAACTGATAGACAAACTTTGATTCTAAAAAATGGTGGAAAGAGAAGCTTTTCTTATGAAACCAAAGCATCAATGTCATCTATCCAAATAAGAAGAATGAGTTTATGGTTGCCAATTATTAAAAGAAAAGAGATTATTATCAGAATCTAGGTTTTTCCCATTGTCAGATGAACTTTACTTCTCAGGAAATTTGTGGAAAGAGAAGCTTTTCTTATGGAACCAAAACATCAATGCCATTTATCCTAAAGAGTTGAACAAGCTTATGGTTTCTAATCATGAAAAGAAAGGAAATTGTTGTGTGAATCTATGTTTGTCCTAATCGACAAACAATCTTTGATTCAAAAAAATGGTGGGAAGAGAAATTTTTCTTATGAAACTAAAGCATTAATGTCATTTATCTCAATAAGGAGAATGAGTTCGTGGTTCCTAATCATGAAAAAAGAAGATTTTTATGTGAATCTTGTTGATCCCAATTGAAAACTAAACTTTGACTCAAAAAAATGGTGGAAAGAGAAGGTTTTCTTATGAAACCAAAGCATCAGTGTCATTTATCCGAATGAGGAGAATGAGTTTATAGTTCCTAGTTATACAAAGAAAGGAGATTATTATGAGAGTCTACGTTTTTCCCATTGTCGGGCAAACTTTAGTTCTATGAAAATTGGTGGAAAAAGAAGCCTTTCTTACGAAACCAACGCATCAGTGTCATTTATCCTAATGAGGCGAATGAGTTTATGCTTCCTACTCATAAAAAAGGAGATTATTATGAGAATCCACGTTTGTCTCATTATCGGATAAACTTTACTTCTAAGGAAAATCATGGAACAGTGGCTTTTCTTATGAAACTAATGCATCAATGTCATTTTCCCAATTAGTAGAACGAATTTACAGTACCCAATCGTGAAAAGAAAGGAGATTATTACAAGAATCCATGTTTTCCCCATTAGATGGATAACATTGATTATGAGGAAAATTTTGAAAAGAAAAGCTTTTTTTATGAATCCAAGGCATCAACATCATTTATTGCAATTTGCAGAATGAGTTTATAATGCCCAATTATGAAAAGAAAAGAGATTATTATGTGTATCCATGTTTCTCCCATTTGATGGATGAACATTAATTCTAAGAAAAATGATGTAAGAAGAAGCCTTTCTTATCAAACCAAAGCATCACTGTCATTAGCCCAATGAGTAGAATGAGCTTATGGTGGCCAATCATGAAAAAAAAAAGAGATAATTATTTGAATCAATGTTTGCCTAGTCGACAAATGAACTTTGATTATAAAAACTGATGGAAAGAAAAGCTTTTCCTAGGAAACTAAAGCATCAATGTCATTTATCCCAATGAGTAGAAATTAGCTAATGGTGCTCAATAACAAAAAAAACAGATTATAGTATGAATTTATATTGTCCTAATTGATAGATAAACTTTGATTCCAAAACATGGTAGGAAGGAAAGCTTTTCTTATGAAACCAAAGCATCAGTTCATTTATATCAATGAGGAAAATGAGTTTATGGTTCCAATCATGAAAAAAAAAGATATTAGTACGTGAATCTGTGTTTATTTGACAACCGAACTTCAATTCTAAAAAATAGTAGGAGGAAAAGTTTTTCTTCTGAAGCCAAAGCATCAATGTCATTTATCCCAATAGGAAGAATGAGTTTATGGTGCCCAATTATGAAAAAAAAAGAGATTATTATGTGAATCCTTCATTGTCCCAATTGACAGATGAATTTTAATTCTAAAAAATGGTGGAAAGAAAAACTTTTCTTATGAAACTAAAGCATCAATGTCATTTATCTCAATGAGTAGAATGAGCTTATAGTGCCCAATAATAAAAAAAAAAGAGATTATTATATGAATTCTAGTTTGTCTTAATTGATGGATGAACTTTGGTTCTAAAAAATGGTTGGAAGAAAAGTTTTTCTTATGAAATCGAAGCATCAATGTCATTTATCCTAATAAAGAAAATGTATTTATGGTGCCCAATCATGAAAAGAAAGGGGATTATTACGTGAACCCATGTTTATCCTAATTACAAGATGTACTTTGATTGTAAAAAATGGTAGGAAGAAATGTTTTTCCTATGAAACAAAAGCATCAATGTCATTTATCCAAATGAGTAGAATGAGGTTGTGGTGCCCAATAATGAAAAGAAAAGATATTATTATGTGAATCTATGTTTGTCCCAATCGACAGACAAACCTTGACTCCAAAAAATGGTGGCAATAGAAGTTTTTCTTATGAAACCAAATCATCAATGTCATTTGTCCCAATGAGGAAAATGTGTTTATGGTGCCCAATCATAGAAAGAAAGGAGATTATTACATGAATCCATGTTTACCCTAATTCATAGCTGAACTTTAACTCTAAAAAATGGTGGAAAGAGAAGGTTTTCTTATGAAACCAAAGCATCAATGTCATTTATCCCAATGAAGAGAAATGAGTTTATGGTTCCCAATTATGAAAAGAAAGGAGATTATTATGAGAGTCCGCATTTTTCCCATAGTCGGATGAACTTTAGTTCTAAAGAAATTAGTGGCAAGAGAATCTTTTCTTACGGAACCAAAGCTTCAATGTCATTTATCCCAATGAGGCGAATGAGTTTATGGTTCCCAGTCATGAAAAAAAAAAGAGATTATTATGAGAATCCATATTTGTACCATTGTTGGATGAACTTTACTTCTAAGGAAAATGGTGTAACAGTAGCTTTTCTTATGAAAGTAATGCATCAATGTCATTTATCCCAATCAGTAGAATGAATTTACAGTGCCCAATCATGAAAAAAAAAGATTATTACGAGAAACCATGTTTTCCCTAATTGATGGATAAACATTGATTTTGAGGAAAATGGTGGAAAGAAGAGTTTTTCTTATGAATCCAAGGCATCAACATCGTTAATTGCAATTAGCTGAATGAGTTTATGGTGGCCAGTCATGAAAATAAAAGAGATTATTACATGTATCTATGTTTTTCCCATTTGATGGCTGAACTTTAATTTTAAGGAACATGGTGTAAGAGAAAGCTTTTCTTATCAAACCAAAGCATCAATGTCATTTGTCCCAATGACTAGAATGAGCTTAAGGTGGCCAATCACAAAAAGAAAGAAGATAACTATGTGAATCTATGTTTGCCTAATTGACAGACGAATTTTGATTATAAAAACAAGTGCGAATAACAACTTTTCTTAGGAAACCAAAGCATCATTGTCATTTATCCTAATGAGTAGAATGAGCTTATGGTGCCCAATAATGAAAAGAAAAGAGATTATTATATGAATTCGTGTTTGTCCTAATTTATCGATGAACTTTTATTCTAAAAAATGGTGGGAAGAAAAGCTTTTCTTATGAAACCAAAGCATCAATTCTTTTATACCAATGAGGAGAATGAGTTTATGGTTCCTAATCATGAAAGGGAAGGATATTATTATGTGAATCTGTGTTTATCCCGTTTGGCAGACAAACTTTGATTCTAAAATATGGTGGGAAGAGAAGTTTTTTTTATGAAACTAAAGCATTAATATTATTTATCCCAAAGAGGAGAATGAGTTTATGGTGCCCAATCATGAAAAGAAATGAGATTATTATATGAATCCATGTATGTCCCCATTGACAGATGAACTTTAATTCTAAAAAATGGTGGAAAGAGAATCTTTTCTTATAAAACCAAAGTGTCAATGTCATTTATCCCAATCAAGAGAATGTGTTTATAGTGCCTAATCATGAAAAGAAAGGGGATTATTACGTGAATCCATGTTTATCCTAATTGATGGGCATACTTTGATTCTAAAAAATGGCAAGAAGAAAAGTTTTTCCTATGAAACAAAAGCATTAATGTCATTTTTCCCAATGAGAAAAATAAGTTTATGGTGCCCAATGACAAAAAAAATTAGGAGATTATTATGTGAATCTGCGTTTATCTCAATTGATAGACAGACTTTGATTTTAAAAAAGGTGAGAAAAGAAGTTTTTCTTATGAAACCAATGCTTCAATGCCATTTTTCCCAATAAAGAGAATGAGGTTATGGTGCCTAATCATGAAAAGAAAGGAGATTATTATGTGAATCCATGTTTGTCCCAATTGACAAATGAACTTTAATTCTAAAAAATGCTGGAAAGCAAAGCTTTTTTTGTGAAACGAAAGCATCAATGTCATTTATCCTAATGAGTAGAACGAGCTTGTGATGCCTAATAATTGACCTAATTGAGTAGAAAAGAGAAGCTTTTCTTGTGAAGACAAAGCATTAATATCACTTATCCCAATGAGGAGAATAAGTTGGTGCCCAATGATGATAAAAAAAAGATTATTCTGGGAATACATGTTTGTCCCAATTGACAGACGAAACTTAATTCTAAAAAATGGTCGAAAGAGAAGCTTTTCTTATGCAACCAAAGCATCAATACCATTTATCCCAATGAGTAGAACGAGCTTATGGTGGCCAATCATGAAATAAATGTAGATTATTATGTAAATTCATGTTTGACCTAATTGATAAATGAAGTTTTATTCTAAAAAATGTTGGAGAGAAAAGCTTTTCTTATGAAACCAAAGCATCATTGTCATTTATCCCAATGAGGAGAATGAGTTTATGGTTCCCAATTATGAAAAGAAATGAGATTATTATGAGAATCCACATTTGTCCCATTGTCAGACGAGCTTTACTTCTAAGGAAAATGGTGGAAAGAGTTACTTTTTTTTATGAAACCAGTACATCAATGTCATTTATCCTAATAGTAGAATGAGTTTGTAGTGCCCAATCGTGAAAAGAAAGGAGATTATTACGAGAATCCATGTTTTCCTAAATGAAGGATAAACTTTGATTCTAAGAAAAATGATGGAAGGAAGAGCTTTACTTATGAAGCCAAAGCATCAGCATCGTTTATTGCAATTAGCAAAATGAGTTTACGGTGCCTAATAATGAAAGGAAAGCAAATTAATAGACAAACTTTAATTCTAAGGAAAATCATGGAAGGAAATGTTTTTCTCATAAAACCAAAGCATCAATTCATTTATCCCAATTAGGAGAATGAGTTTATGGTTCCCAATCATGAAAATAAAAGAGATTATTACATGAATCTATGTTTATCCTGATTGACAGATAAACTTTGATTCTAAAATATGGTGGGAAGAGAAGTTCTTATGAAACCAAAGCATCAATGTCATTTATCCTAATAAAAGAATATGTGTATGGTGCCTAATCATGAACAGAAAGGAGACGATTATGTAAATACATGTTTATCCTAATTGATGGAGGTACTTTGATTCTAAAAAAAGGTAGGAAGAAAAGTTTTTCTTATGAAACTAAAGCATCGCTATCATTTATCTTAATGAGGAGAATAAATTTATGGCACCTAACGATGAAAAAAAAGGAGATTATTATGAGAATACGTGTTTGCCTCAATTGACAGACAAACTTTAATTTTATAAAAAGGTCGAAAGAGAAGCTTTTCTCATGCAACCAAAGCATCAAAGTCATTTATCCCAATGAAGAGAATGAGATTATGGTTCCCAATCATGTAAAGAAAGGAGATTGTTATGTGATTTCATGTTTATCCTAACTAACAGATGAATTTTAATTCTAAAAGTGGTGGGAAGAGAAGTTTTTCTTATAAAACAAAAGCATCAATGTCATTTGTCACAAAGAGGAGAATGAGTTTATGATGCCTAATCATGAAGAATGGAGATTATTATGAGAATCCATGTTTGTCCCATTGTCAGATGAAATTTACTTATATGGAAAATGGTTGAAAGAGAAACTTTACTTATGAAACCAAAGCATCAATGTCATTTGTCCCAATGAGTAGAATGAGCTTATGGTTGCCAATCATGAAAAGAAAGGAGATTATTATGTGAATCTATATTTGTCTCAAGGGACAAACGAACTTTAATTATAAAAATTAGTAGGAAGAAAAGCTTTTCTTTTGAAACAATGGCATCAATGTCATTTATCTCAATGAGTAGAATGAGGTTATGGTGCCCAATAATGAAAAGAAATGAGATTATTAATTCAACTATGTTTGTCCTAATTGATAGATGAACTTTGATTCTAAAAAGTGGTGGGATTAAAAGCTTTTCTTATGAAACCAAAGCATCAATTCATTTATACAATAAGAGAATAAGTTTATGGATCCTAATTGTGAAAGGAAAGGACATTATTACATGAATCTCTGTTTATCCTGATTGAAAGGTAAACTTTGATTTAAAAAAATGGTGTGAAGAGAAGTTTTTCTTGTGAAACCAAAGCATCAATGTCATTTATCTCAATAAGAAGAATATGTGTATTTGCCCAATCATGAAAAGAAAGGAGACTATTGGTGAATTTGTGTTTATCCTAATTGATTGACGTACTTTGATTCCAAAAAAAGGAAGGAAGAAAAGTTTTCTTATGAAACCAAAGCATCAATGTCATTTATTCCAATGAGGAGAATAAGCTTATGGTGCCAAATGATGAAAAGAAAGGAGATTATTCTATGAATACGTGTTTTTCCCAATTGACAGACGAATTTTAATTCTAAAAAATGGTCGAAAAAAAACTTTTCTTATGAAACCAAAACATCCATGTTATTCATCCTAATGAGTAGAACGAGCTTATGGTGGCCAATCATGAAAAGAATGGAGATTATTATCTGAATCTATGTTTGTCCCAATAGACAGATGAACTTTAATTCTAAAGAATAGTGGAAAGAGAAGCTTTTCTTATGAAACCAAAGCATTAATGTCATTTATCCCAATGAGTAGAATGAGCTTATGGTGCCTAATAATAAAAAGAAAGGAGATTATTATGTGAATCTATGTTTGTTCTAATTGACAGATGAACTTTGATTCTAAAAAATGGTGGGAGGAGAAGTTTTTCTTCTGAAACTAAAGCATCAATGTCATTTATCCTAATAAGGAGAATGTGTTTGTGGTGCATAATAATGAAAGAAAAGGGGATTATTATGTGAATCCATGTTTATTCTAATTGATGGATATACTGTGATTCTAAACAATGATGGGAAGAAAAGTTTTTCTTATGAAACCAAATCATCAATGTCAATTATCCCAATGAGGAGAATAAGTCTATAGTGCCCAATGATGGAAACAAAGGAGATTTTTAAGTGAATCCGTGTTTATTGTAAATGACAGACGAACTTTGATTTTAAAAAATGGTTGGAAAAGAAATTTTTTTATGAATCCAAAGAATCAATGTCATTTATCCCAATAAGGATAATGAGTTTATGATGCCCAATCATGAAAGGAATAAAGGATAATATGTGAATCCGTGTTTGTCCCAATTGACAGATGAACTTTAATTCTAAAAAATGAAGGAATGAAAAGCACTTCTTACGAAACCAAAGTATCAATATCATTTATCCCAATAAGTAGAATAAGCTTATGGTGCCTGATAATGAAAAGAAGTGAGATTAGTATGTGAATCCATGCTTGTCCTAATTGATAGATGAACTTTGATTCTAAAAAATGGTGGGAAGAAAAGCTTTTCTTATGAAACCAAAGCATCAATGCCGTTTATCATAATGAGGAGAATGAGTTTATGGTTCCCAATCTTGAAAAGAAAGGAGATTATTATGAGAATCTATGTTTGTCCATTGTCAGACGAGCTTTACTTGTAAGGAAAATAATGGAAAGAGTAGCTTTTCTTATAAAACCAATGCATCATTGTCATTAATCCCAATTAGTAGAATGAGTTTATAGTGCCCAATCATGAAAAAAAAGAGAGATTATTTCAAGAATCCATGTTTTCCCTAAATGAAAGATAAACTTTGATTATAAGAAAAATGGTAGAGAAAAGAGCTTTTCTTATGAAATCAAAGCATCAACATTGTTTATTGGAATTAGCAGAATGAGTTTATGGTGCCCAATCATGAAAGTAAAGGGGATTATTCTATGTATCCAAGTTTCTCATAATTGACAGATAAACTTTAATTCTAAGGAAAATGGTGGAAGGAAAATCTTTTCTTATGAAACTAAAGCGTCAATTCATTTATCCCATTAAGGAAAATGAGTTTATAGTTCTAATCATGAAAGGAAAGAAGATTATTACATGAATCTATGTTTATCTCAATTGACAGATAAACTTTAATTCTAAAAAATAGTGTGAGGAGAAGAAACAAAAGCATCAATGTCATTTATCCCAATAAGGTGAATGTGTGTATAGTGCCCAATCATGAAAAGAAAGGAGACTATTAAGTGAATCTGTGTTTATCCTAATTGATGGACGTACTTTGATTTTAAAAAATGGCAGGAAGAAAAGTATTTCTTATGAAATGAAAGCATCAATGTCATTTATCCCAATGAATAAAATGAGCTTATGGTGCCCAATAATGAAAAAAAAGAGATTATTATGTGAATCTGTATTTGTCCTAACTGACAGACGAACTTTGATTCTAAAAAATAGTGGGAAGAAAAGTTTTTCTTATGAAACAAAAGCATCAATGTCATTTATCCCAATAAGGTGAATGTGTGTATGGTGGCTAATCATGAAAAAAAAAAGAGACTATTACGTGAATCAGTGTTTATCTTAATTGATGGACATACTTTGATTCTAAAAAATGGTAGGAAGAAAAGTTTTTCTTATGAAACCAAAGCATCAATGTCATTTATCCCAACAAGGTGAATGTGTGTATGGTGCCCAATCATGAAAAGAAAGGAGACTATTATATGAATCCGTGTTTATCCTAATTGATGGACGTACTTTGATTCTAAAAAATGGAAGGAAGAAAAGTTTTTCTTATAAAACCAAAGCATCAATGTCATTTATCCCAATGAGTAGAATGAGCTTATGGTGCCCAATAATGAAAAGAAAGAGGATTATTATGTGAATCCGTGTTTGTCCTAGCTGACAAACGAACTTTGATTCTAAAAAATGGTGGGAAAATAAGTTTTTCTTATAAAACTATCATTTTTCCCAATGAGGTGAATGTGTTTATGTATCTAATCATGAAAAGAAAGGGGATTATTACATGAATCTATGTTTATTCTAATTGATGGATGTACTTTGATTCTAAAAAATGGTAGGAAGAAAAGTTTTTCTTATGAAACTAATCGTCAATGTTATTTATCCTAATAAATAGAATGAGTTTATGGTGCCCAATGATGAAAAGAAAGAAGTCTATTAAGTGAATCCATGTTTATTCCAATTGACAGATGAACGTTGATTTTAAAAAATGGTGGGAAGAGAAATTTTTCTTATGACTCCAAAGCATCAATGTCATTTATCCCAATGAGGAGAATAAGTTTACGGTGCCCAATTATGAATAGAGATTACTATAAGAATCCACATTTGTCCTATTATCGGACGAACTTTACTTCTATGGAAAATGGTAGAAATAGAAGCTTTTGTTATAAAACCAAAGCATTAATGTCACTTGTCCTAAGGAGTAGAACAAGCTTGTGGTTGCCAATCATGAATAGAAAGTAGATTATTATGTGAATCCGTGTTTGTCCTAGTTGATAGATGAACTTTAATTCAAAAAAAATGGTGATAAGAAAAGCTTTTCTTATGAAACCAAAGCATCAATGCCATTTATCCCAATTAGGAAAATGAGTTTATGGTTCCCAATCATGAAAAGAAAGGAGATTATTATGAGAATCCATGTCTGTCCTATTTTCGGACGAGCTTTACTTCTAAGGAAAATGGTGGAAAGAGTAGTTTCTCTTGTGAAATCAATGTATCACCGTCATTTATCCTAGTTAGTAGAACGAGTTTACACTGCCTAATTGTGAAAAGCAAGAAGATTATTTCGAGAATCCATATTTCCTTGAAATAAAAGATAAACTTTGATTCTATGGAAAATGGTGGCAAGAAGCATTTTTCTTATAAAGCCGAAGCATCAACATCATTTATTGCAATTAGCAAAAAGAGTTTATGGTGCCCAATCATGAAAGGAAAGGGGATTATTCTGTGTATCCACGTTTCTTGCAATTGACAGACAAACTTTAATTCGAAGGAAAATGGTGGAAAAAAAAGCTTTTCATATGAAACCAAAGCATAAATTCATTTATCCCAATGAAGAGAATGAGTTTATGGTTCCTAGTCATGGAAGGAAAGGAGATTATTACATGAATCTATGTTTACACTGATTGACAAAAAAACTTTGATTCTAAAAAATGGTGGAAGGAGAAGTTTTTCTTTTGAAACCAAAGCATCAATGTCATTTACCCCAATAAGCTGAATGTGTGTATAGTGCCCAATCATGAAAAAAAAAAGAGACTTTTACTTGAATCCATGTTTATCCTAATCAATGGATGTACTTTGATTTTAAAAAAAGATAGGATGAAAAGTTTTCTTATGAAACCAAAGCATCAATGTCATTTATCCCAATAAGGAGAATAAGTTTTACAGTGCCCAATAATGAAAAGAAAAAAGATTATTCTATTAATGCGTGTTTGTCTCAATTGACAAACAAACTTTAACTCTAAACAATGGTCAAAAGAGAAGTGTTTCTTATGAAATCAAAGTAGCAATGTCATTTATCCCAACGAGTAGAATGAGCTTATGGCGACCAATCATGAAAAGAAAGGAGATTATTATGTGAATCTATGTTTGCCCTAATCTACAGACAAACTTTGATTATATAAACTGGTGGAAAGGAAATCTTTTCTTATGAAACCAAAGCATCAATGTCATTTATCTTAATAAGGAGAATGAGATTATGGTTCCCAATCATGAAAAAAAATGAGATTATTATGTGAATCCATATTTATCCCAGTGGACAGATGAACTTTGATTCTAGAAAATGGTGGAAAGAAAAGTTTTTCTTATAAAACCAAAGCATCAATGTCAGTTATCTTAATGAAGAGAATGAGTTTATGGTGCCCAATCATGAAGAATGGAGATTGCTATGAGAATCCACATTTGTCCCATTATTGGATGAACTTTACTTCTATGGAAAATGGTTGAAAGAGAAGCTTTTCTTATGAAACCAAAGCATCAATATCATTTTTCCCAATGAATAAAATGAGCTTACAATTACCAATCATGAAACAAAAAGAGATTATTCTTTGTATCTATGTTTGTCCTAATTGATAGAGGTGCTTTGATTATAAAAGCTGTTGGGAAAAAAATCTTCTCTTATGAAACCAAAGCATTAATGTCATTAATCCCAATGAGGAGACGAGATTATAGCTCCCAATCATTAAAAAAAGGAAATTATTGTGTGAATCTATGTTTATCCCAATTGACAGGTGAACTTTGATTCTAAAAAATGGTAGGAAGAGATATTTTTTCTTATGAAACTAAAGCATCAATGTCATTTATTCCAATAAAGAGAATGTGTTTATGGTGCCCAACCATGAAGAGAAAGGAGATTATTCTGTGAATCCATGTCTATCTCGATTAACAAACAGACTTTAATTCTAAAAGATGGCTGAAAGAAAAGCTTTTCTTATGAAATCAAAGCATCAATGTCATTTATCCCAATGAGTAGAACGAGCTTACAATCATGAAAAGAAATGAGAGTATTATGTCAATCCCTAATTGTCCTAATCGACAAATAAACTTTGATTCAAAAAAATGGTGGAAGGAAAAGCTTTTCTTATGAAACTTAAGCATTAATTCATTTATCCTAATAAGAAGAATGAGTTTATGGATCCGAATCATGAAAATAAATGAAATTATTCCGTGAATCTGCATTTATCCCAATTAATAGGCAAACTTTGATTCAAGAAAATGGTGGAAAGAGAAGCTTTTCTTATGAAACCAAAGCATTAGTGTTATTTATTAGAATGAGGAGAATGAGTTTATGGTTCCCAATTATGGAAAGAAAGAAGTTTATTATAAGAACCCATGTTTGTCCCACTATCAAATGAACTTTACTTCTAAGGAAAATGGTGGAAAGAGAAGTTTTTCTTATGAAACCAAAGCATCAATCTCTAATGAGTAGAACGAGCTTACGGCACCTAATCATAAAAAGAAATGAGATTATTATATGATGAGGGGAAGAAACATTTTTCTTCTGCAACCAAAGCACCAATATCAGTTATCCTAATAAGTAGAAGAAGTTTACAGTGCCCAATCATGTAAGGAAATAAAATTATTACCTGAATCAATATTCCCCCTAATTGACAGATGAACTTTAATTTTAAAAAATGGTGGGAAAAAAGTTTTTCTTATGAAACTAAAGCAGCGATTAATTTATCCCAATGAGGAGAATGAGTTTACGGTGCCCAATCACGAAAAAAAAGAGATTATTATATGAATCTGTATTTCTCCCAATTAACAGATGAATGTTAATTCTAAAAAATGGTGGAAATGGAAGCTTTTCTTATAAAACCAAAGCATCAATGTCATTTATCTCGATGTGTAGAATGAGCTTACTATGCCCAATCATGAAAAGAAATGGGATTATTTTATGAATCCTTGTTTGTCCTAATTGACAAATGAATTTTGATTCAAAAAATGGTGGGAAGAAAAGCTATTTTTATCAAACCAAATCACCAATGTCAGTTAACCCAATGAGTAGAAGGAGTTTACAGTGCCCAATCATGGAAAAAAAAAGAGAATTTCACAAAAAATCCACGTTTTTTGTAATGGATGGATAACTTAGATTTTGAGGAAACTCTGGGAATAAAAGCTTTTCTTATGAAGCCAGAATATCAACATCGTTTATTGCAATTAGTAGAATGAGTTTATGGTCTGAATCATGAAAAAAAAGGAGACTATTACTTGTATCCACATTTGTCCCAATTGATAGTTAAACTTTAATTCTAAGGAAAATGGTGGAAGGAACAGCTTTTCTTATGAACCAAATTATCAATTCATTTATCCCAATGAAGAGAATGAGTTTATGGTTTCTAATCATGAAAAGAAAGGAGATTATTACGTGAATCCATGTTTATCCCAATTGAGAAACAAGCTTTGATTCTAAAAAATGGTGGGTCAAAAGTTTTTCTTATGAAACCAAGCCATCAATGTCATTTATCCCAATAAGGAGAATGAGTTTATGATGCCTAACCATGATGACAAAGGAGATTATTATATGTATCCATGTTTGTCCCAATTGATGGACAAACTTTAATTCTTAGGAAAATGGTGGTAAAAATGCTTTTCTTATGAAACCAAAGCATCAATTCATTTATCCCAATGAAGAGTATGAATTTAGGTTCTTAATCATGGAAAGAAAAGAGATTATTATGTGAATTTTTGTTTGTCCTAATCAACAGATGAATTTTGATTCTAAAAAATGGTGTAAGGAAAAGCATTTCTTATGAAAGCAAAGCATTAATTCATTTATCCTAATAAGGAGAATGAGTTTATGGTTCCCAATCAAGAAAAGAAAAGAGATTATTACGTGAATCTGTGCTTATCTTAATTGACAGACAAACTTTGATTCTAAAAAATGATAGGAAGAGAAGTTTTTATTATGAAACCAAAGTATCAATGTCATTTATCCTAATAAGGAAAATATATTTATGGTGCCCAATCATGAAAAGAAAGGACATTATTACATGAATCCGAGTTTATCCTAATTGACAAACAAACTTTGATTCTAAAAAATAGTGGGAAAAAAAGTTTTTCTTATGAAACCAAAGCATCAATTTCATTTATCCTATTGAGTAGAACATGCTTATGGTGCCCAATCATAAAAAGAAAGAAGATTATTATGTGAATATGTGTTTGTCCTAATCAACACACAAACTTTAATTCTAAAAACTGATGGAAGGAAAAGTTTTTCTTATGAAACCAAAGCATAAATTCATTTATCCTAATAAAAAGAAAAAGTTTATGGTTTCCAATAATGAAAAGAAGGGAGACTGTTATGTGAATCTGTGTTTGTCTTAATTAAAAAATGGACTTCATTTCTAAAAAATGGTAGAAAGAAAGCTTTTCTTCTAAAATCAAAGCATCAATTCATTTATCCCAATGAGATAATGAGTTTATGGTTCCCAATCATCAAAAGAAAGGAGATTATTACATGAATAGTATTTATCCCAATTGACAAACAAACCTTGATTCTAAAAAATGGTGGGAAGAGAAGTTTTTCTTATGAAATCAAAGCATCAATGTCATTTATCACAAAGAGTAGAACGAGTTTATGTTGCCTAATCATGAAAAGAAGGGAGGTTATTTTGTGAATTTGTGTTTATCCTAATCGATAGACGAACTTTGATGCTAAAAAATGGTGAAAGGAAAAGGTTTTTTTACCAATTGACAAATAAACTTTAATTCTAAAAAATGGTGAGAAGAAAAGTTTTTCTCATAAAACTAAAGCATTAATGTCATTTATCCCAATGAGTAGAACGAGTTTATAGTGCCTAATCATGAAAAGAAAAAAGATTATTATGTGAATCTGTGTTTGTTCCAATTTAAAGGTGAACTTTAATTCTAAAAAATGATGCAAAAAAGTTTTTCTTATGTAACCAAAGCATCAATGTTATTTATCCTAATGAAAAGAATGAGTTTATGGTGGCCAATCATGAAAAGAAAAGAGATTATTATATGAATCTATGTTTATCCTAATTGATAGAAGAACTTTGATTCTAAAAAATGATGGGAAGAGAAGTTCTTCTGATGAAACCAAAGCTTCAATTCATTTATTGTAGTAAGGAGAATAAGTTTATAGAGCCCAATAATGAATAGAAAGGAGAATATTATGTGAATTCGTGTTTGTTGCAATTAACAGATGAAATTTAATTCTAAAAAATGATGAAAGAAAATCTTTTCTTATGAAACCAAAGCATCAATTTCATTTATCCTAATAAGTAGAATGAACTTATGGTACCCGATCATGAAAGAAAAGATATTATTATGTAAGTTAGTGTTTGTCCTAATTGATAAACGAACTTTGATTCTGAAAAATATTAGGAAGAAAAGCTTTTATTATGAATCCAAAGCATCAATTCATTTATCTCAATGAGGAAAATGATTTTGTGGTTGCCAATCATGAAAAAAAAAGCAGATTGTTACATGAATCCGTCTTTATCCTAATTGATAGACAAACTTTGATTCTAAAAAATAGTGGGAAGAAATGTTTTTCTTATGAAACTAAAGCATCAATGTCATTTATCTCAATGAGGAGAATAAGTTTATGGTGCCCAATCATGAAAAGAAATGAGATTATTATGTGAATCTTTGTTTAGCCCAACTGACAGACCAACTTTAATTCTAAAAAATGGTGGAAAGAGAAGTTTTCTTATAAAGTCAAAGCATCAATGTCATTTATCCTAATGAGTAGAATGACTTTATAGTGCCCAATCATGAAAAGAACGGAGATTATATGTGAATCTGTGTTTGTCCTAATTAAGAGATGAACTTTAATTCGAAAAACTGGTGGAAATGGAAGCTTTTCTTATGAAACCAAAGAATCAATGTCATTTGTCCCAATGAGTAGAATGAGTTTATGGCACCCAATCACGAAAGGAAGGAGATTATTTTGTGAATCTGTATTCATTCTAGTTGACAGACGAACTTTAATTCTAGAAAACAGTGGGAAGAAAAGCTTTTCTTATGAAACCAAAGCCTCAATGTCATCTATCCCAATGAGGGGACTGAGTTTATGGTTCTCAATCATGAAAAGAAAGGAGATTATTATGAGAATCCACATTTGTCCGATTATTGGACAAGCTTTACTTCTAAGGAGAATGGTGGAAATAAAAGCTTTTCTTCTAAAACCAAAGCATAAATGTCATTTATGCCAATGACTAGAACGAGTTTACAGTGCCAAATATTGAAAAGAAAGGAGATAACTACGAGAATCCATGTTTTCCTAATTAATGGATAAACTTTGACTTTGAAGAAAATGGTAGAAGGAAGAGCTTTTCTTATGAAGCCAAAGCATCAACATCATTTATCCAAATGAGAAGAATGAGTTTACGATTCCCAATCATGAAAAAAAAGGAGAATATTACATGAATCCATGTTTATCTCAATTGATAGACAAACTTTGATTCTAAAAAATGGTCGGTAGAAAAGTTTTTCTTTTGAAACCAAAGCAACAATATCATTTACCCAATGAGGAAAATGAGTTTATCGTACCCAACCATGAAAAGAAAGGAGGTTACTGTGTGAATCTTTGTTTGTCCTAATTGACAGGAGAATTTTAATTCTAAAAAATGGTGGGAAAATAAGCTTTTCTTATGAAACCAAAGCATCAATGTCATGTATCCCAATGAGTAGAATGAGTTTATGGTGCCTAAACATGAAAAAAAAAAGATTATTATGTGAATCCATGTTTGTCTTAATTGATAGACGAACGTTGATTTTAAAAAATGGCGAGAAGAAAAGCTTTCTTATGAAACAAAAGAATCAATGTACTTTATCCTAATGACGAAATGAGTTTATGATGCCCAATCATGAAAAAAAAGAGATTATTATGAGAACCCATATTTATCCTAATTGACAAGCAAACTTTAATTCTAAGAAATATGGCAAAAAGAAAAGCTTTTCTTGTGAAACCAATGCATCAATGTCATTTACCCCAATGAGAAGGATGAGGTTGTGGTGCCCAAACATTAAAGAAAGATAGACTGTTATGAGAATCCACGTTTGTCCTATTGCTAGACAAACTTTACTTCTAAGGAAAATGGTGTAAAGAAAAGCTTTTCTTCTGAAACTAAAGCATTAATTCATTTATCCCAATTAGGAGAATGATTTTATGTTTTCCAATCATGAAAAAAAAAGGAGATTATTACGTGAATTCGTGTTTATCCCAATTGATAGATGAACTTTGATTCTAAAAAATAGTAGGAAGAAATGTTTTTCTTATGAAACTAAAGCATCAATTCATTTATCCCAATAAGTGGTAATGAGTTTATGGAGCCCAATCATGAAAATAAATGAGATTATTATGTGAATCCGTGTTTTTCACAATTGACAAATGAAATTTAATTCTAAAAAATGATGAAAGAAATGCTTTTCTTATGGAACCAAAGTATCAATGTCATTTATCCCAATAGGCAGAAAGAGCTTATGGTCCCCAATCATGAAAAGAAAAGATATTATTATGTGAATTAATGTTTGTCCTAATTGACAGATGAACTTTGATTCTAAAAAATGTTAGGAATAAAAGTTTTTCTTATGAATCCAAAACATCAATTCATTTATCCCAATGAGAAAAAAGATTTTATGTTTCGCAATCATGAAAAGAAAGGAGATTATTACGTGAATTCGTGTTTATCCCAATTGATAGGCTAACTTTGAATCTAAAAAATGGTGGGAGGAAATGTTTCTCTTATAAAACTAAAGCATCAATGTCATTTATCCCAATAAGGAGAACGAGTTTATGGTGCCCAATCATGAAAAGAATAGAGATTATTATGTGAATCTTTGTTTGTCCCAATTGATAGATGAACTTTACTTCTAAAAAATGGTGGAAAGAGAAGTTTTTCTTATGAAATCAAAGCATCAGTGGCATTTATCCTAGTATAACAACTTTATGGTGCCCAATCATGAAAAGCAAGGAGATTATTATGTGAATTGATGTTTGTCCTAATTGGGAGACAAACTTTAATTCCAAAAAATAGTGGAAAGAGAAGCTTTTCTTATGAAACCAAAGCATCAATGTCATTTATTCCAACGAATAGAATGAGTTTATGGTGCCCAATCAGGAAAAGAAAAGAGATTATTATGTGAATCCGTGTTTTTCCTAATTGATAGATGAACTTTGATTCTAAAATATGGTGGGAGGAAATGCTTTTCTTATGAAACCAAAGCATCAATGTCATTTATCCTAATGAGGAGACTGAGTTTATGGTTCCCAATCATGAAAAAAAAGGAGATTATTATGAGAATTCACATTTGTCCCATTGTTGGACAAACTTTACTTATGAGGAAAATGGTGGAAAGAGAAGCTTTTCTTTTGAAACCAAAGCATCAATGTCATTTATCCCATTGAGTGAAATGAGTTTATAGTGCCCAATCCTCAAAAGAAAGGAGATTATTATAAGAATCCATGTTTTCTCTAACTAATGGATAAACTTTAATTCAGAGAAAAATGGTGGAAAGAAGAGTTTTTCTTATGAAGCCAAAGCATCAGCATCATTTATCCTAATAAGGAGAATGACTTTACGATTCCCATCGTGAAAAGAAAAAAGATTATCACATGAATCCATTATTGTCTCAATTGACAGATGAACTTTGATTCGAAAAAATGGTCGAAGGAGAAGTTTTTCTTTTAAAACCAATGCATCCACATCATTTACCTAATGAGAAAAATGTATTTATAGTGCATAATAATGAAAAGAAAGGAGATAATTATGTGAAAAGAAAGGAGATAATTATGTGAATCTTTGTTTGTCCCAATTGACAAAAAAATTTTAATTCTAAAAAATATGGAAAGAAAAGTTTTTATTATGAAACCAAAGCATCAACGTCATTTATCTCAATGAGTAGAACAAGCTTATGGTGCCCAATCATGAAAAAAAAAGAGATTATTATGTGAATCCGTGTTTATCCCAATTTATAACCAAAGCGTCAATGTAATTCATCCCAATGAGGAGAATGAGTTTATGGTGCCCAATCATGAAAGAAAAAGGAGATTATTAAGTGAATCAGTGTTTATACCAATTGATAGACAAACTTTGATTCTAAAAGATGGTGGGAAGAGAAGTTTTTCTTATGAAACCAAAGCATCAATATCATTTATCCTAATGAGGAGAATTAGTTTATGGCATCCAATCATGAAAGGAAAGGTGATCATTATGTGAATCCCATTTGTCCCAATTAACCAACAGAATTTGATTCTAGAAAATGGTGGGAAGAAATGCTTTTCTTATGAAACCAAAGCTTGAATGTCATTTATCCCAATGAGGAGAATGAGTTTATGGTGCGCAATCATGAAAAGAAAAGAGATTATTATGTGAATCCTTATTTGTCGCAATTGATAGAGAACTTTAATTCTAAAAAATGGTGGGAAGAGAAGCTTTTCTTTTGAAACCAAAGCATCAACGTCATTTATCCTAATAAGAAGAAGAGTTTATGGTGCCTAATCATGAAAATAAAAGAGATTATTATGTGAATCCGTGTTTGTCCTAGTTGACAGACGAACGTTGATTCTAAAAAATGGTGGAAAGAATAGCTTTTCTTATAAAACCAAAGCATCAATGTAGTATATCCCAATGACGAGAATGAGTTTATGGCGCCCAATCATGAAAAGAAAAGGCATTTTTATGAGAATGTTTCTCCTAATTGATAGATAAACTTTAATTCTAAGAGAAATGGTGGAAAGAAAAGTTTTTCCTATGAAACCAAAGCATCAATGTTATATATCCCTATAAGAAGGACAAATTTATAGTGCCCAATCATTAAAAGAAAAGAGATTATTATCAAAATCCATGTTTGCGCTAAATAATAGATAAATCTTGATTCTAAGAAAAATGGTAAAAAGAAGCTTTTCTAATGAAACCAAAGCATCAACATTATTTATCCCAATGAGAAGGATGAGTTTACAGTTCCCAATCATGAAAAAAATGAGATTGTTGCGTGAACTTGTGTTTATCTCAACTAACGAATGAACTTTGATTCTAAAAATGGTTGGAAGTGAAGTTTTTCTTATGAAACCAATCATCAATATCATTTATCCCAATGAGGAGAATGAGTTTATGGTGCCTTATCATGAAAGGAAAAGAGATCATTATGTGAATCCGTGTTTCTCCTAATTGGCATATGAACTTTGATCCTAAAAATGGTAGGAAGAAATGTTTTTCTTATGAAACCAATTCATAAATGTCATTTATCCAAATGAGGAAAATAAGTTTATGGTTCTTAATCATGAAAAGAATGGAGATTATTACATGAATCTGCGTTTATCCTAATTGACAGATGAGCTTTGATGCTAAAAACTAGTAGGAAGAAAAGTTTTTCTTATGAAACCAAAAGCATCAATGTCATTTATCCTAATGAGTAGAACAAGTTTATGGTGCCTAATCATTAAAAAAAAGGAGATAATTAAGTGATTACGTGTTTCTCCAAAATGATTTACAAACATTAATTCTAAAAACTGGTGGAAAGAGAAGCTTTCCTTATGAAACCAAAGTATCAATGTCATTTATTCCAATGAGTAGAAAGAGTTTATAGGTCCTAATCATGAAAATAAAAGATATTATTATCTAAATCAGTGTTTGTCCTAATTGGCTGATGAACTTTGGCTCTAAAAATGGCAAGAAGAAAAGCTTTTCTTATAAAACCAAAGCATCAATGTCATTTATCCCAATTAGGAGACTAAGTTTATGGTTCCCAATCATGACAAGAAAGGAGATTATTATGAGAATCCACATTTGTCCTATTGTTGGACAAACTTTACTTCTAAGGAAAATGGTGGAAAGAGAAGCTTTTCCTCTAAAACCAAAGCATCAATGTCATTTATCCTAATAAGCAGAATAAGTTTACAGTGCCCTAAACTTTGATTCTAAGGAAAATGGCAGAAAGAAGAGCTTTTCTTATAAAGCGAAAGCATCAATATCATTTATCCCAATGAGGAGAATGGGTTTACCGTTCCTAATCTTGAAAAGAAGGAGATTATTACATGAATCCGTGATTATCTCAATTGAAAGATTAAATTTGATTCTAAAAAATGGTGGGAAGAGAAGTTTTTCGTATGAAACCAAAGCATCAATGTCATTTATCCCAATGAGGAGAATAAGTTTTTGGTACCCTATCATGAAAGGAAAGGAGATCATTATGTGAATTCGCATTTTTCCCTTTCGACCTACGATTCTAGAAAATGGTAGGAAGAAATACTTTTCTTATGAAACCAAAGAATTAATGTCATTTATCCCAATGAGGAGAATGGGTTTATGGTGCCCAATCATGAAAAGAAAAAAGATTATTATGTAAATCGTTGTTTGTCCTAATTGACTGACGAACATTAATTCTAAAAAATAGTGGAATGAGAAGCTTTTCTTACCAAACCAAAGCATCAATGTCATTTATCCTAATAAGTATTATCAGAATCCATGTTTGCCCCAATCGATGGATAAACTTTAATTCCAAGAAAAAATGATGGAAAGAAAAGCTTTTCTAATGAAACCAAAGCTTCTATGCCAAAGGCCATATTTAGGATAGGTTTGTCATTTGATCATCATATTAGTGTCCATTAAGGTGTCTGGATACTTTTATGTCGAAGGGATACCCTAAGGGCATTTTGGTATTTTTCTTTAAAATCGAGTCCTAGATAGTAACCGGAATGCTTTTATGCCGAGGGTGTACATTTAGGATAGATTTATCCTTTCTTATTTTTAGTGTCTTTTAGGATAACCGAGAGACTTTTATGTCGAAGGTATACTTTAGGGGCATTTTAGTAATTTTCCCTTAAGTCGAGTCCTAGGTATTCACCGGGATGCTTCTAGGCCAAAGATGCATATTTAGGATAGGTTCACACTATTAGTGTTATTTTTGAGTTTTTTGGGGTCGCCATGATACTTTTACGTCAAAGGTATACCCCAAGGTCATTTTTATAATTTTGCATTAGAATCAAGTCTTATGTGATTGCTAGGATACCTTTATGTTGTAGGTACACATTAGGGCTAGGTTCATCATTTTAGACCATTTTGAGTTTCAGGTTATTTTTTTAACATTTATAGGAAAATTAGAATTTTTAAACATTAAGGTAATGTCTCCGATGTTAAAATAGTACGTGGAATTCTTACCAGAATATGCGAGGGATTCCATAGATTATTTTAATAATGAGATACCCTTTTCATAATGAAAGTCAAGATTTTTCAAATTTTGAAAAAAAAACCTTTCGTATTCCATCGGCTTTTCATGGGCCATGAAAGAGAATGGTAAAATCTTCGTGTTCTCTTGGTTCTCTGAGAGGGTATGAAAGACATTTTTTAATTTCTAAAAATATTAAAACCCGACTTTCATGGAATTATAAATTTTGTTTCATAAAATTTAATTTGTAAACATACGGGAATTATAATTAAATATAGAATATTGAAACCAAATAAAGATCAAATTTATTTTAACATATGATTAATAAGATATCGATTGCTGGGTATCACAAGAAAGTCAACCCTTACTTATGATTGTAACCAACTTTCGGACCCTTTCATGTGATCTCTGGTACGAGCACATACCTCGAAGTTTGTTTTTATTGGTTTTGTAATACTTTAAATACAAACTTCGATAGGTGTCCAATCTCACTTGGCCAAAATAAGATTGGTGGTGACTCTAAAATAAATGGTCATTTCATAACGACTATTTAGAGGAGTCGAGTGAGCGATTCATCTCGACAACGTAGTCCCTAGGTAGTAAAATAATATTAAGAAGGATATCGACCCCTAAAAAATAAAAAGAAACAATCATATACATAGATATTTATATAGAAACAATGGATACATTTGCCAATTTAAGTCAGGCTGGTCAGGATTTGTATCTAAGCCATGTTATGATAGCTTGGCAACTCCATTAGGGATAGGTTAGAGAGTCAGGCCCAAAATTAATTACATGTTAACTTTTTTTTTGTTACCGGCACTACAATCATGTTCCCCGTATTGGGATACACGATATTGATGCTATATATTTGCAAGAAAAACTTTTGTTTCCACCATTTTCCTTATAATCAAAATTCATCTATGAAATATGGCAAACTTGGATACTCGTAATAATCTCCATTCTTTCTATTATGGGCACCACAATCATGTTCTCCTTATTGGGATACACGATATTGATGCTTTGGATTTACAAGAAAAGCTTTTCTTTCCATCATTTTTCTTATGATCAAAGTTCATCCGAGAAATGAGACAAACTTGGATACTCATAATACTCTCAATTCTTATTGTTATTGGCACTATGGTCATGTTCTCCACATTGGGATACAAGATATCAATGCTTTGGATTTGCAAGAAAAGCTTTTCTTTCCACCATTTTCCTTATAATTAATGTTCATCTGTGAAATGAGACAAACTTGGACACATGTAATAATCTCAATTTTTTTGTGTTATTGGCATTACAATCTTGTTCTCTACATTGGGATACATGATATTGATGCTTTGGATTTTCATGAAAAGCTTTTCTTTCCAAGTTTGTCCTCATAATTAATGTTCACTCGTGAAATGAGACAAACTTGGATACTCATAATAATCTCTATTCTTCTGGTTATGGGCACTACAATAATGTTCTCCTCATTAGGATACACAATATTGATGCTATGGATTTGCAAGAAAAGCTTTTACTTTTGCCATTTTCCTTATATTAATGCTCACCCATGAAATGAGACAAACTTGGATCTTGTAACAATCTCCATTCTTTTTGTTATGGGCACTACAATCATGTTCTCCACATTTTGGTGCACGATCTTAATGCTTTAGATTTGCAAGAAAAGCTTTTCTTTCAACCATTTCCTTATAATTAATGTTCATCCATGAAATGAGACAAAATTGGATACTCATAATAATCTCCATTCTTTTTGTTATGGGCACTACAATCATGTTCTCCTTATTGGGATACACAATATTAATGCTATGGATTTGCAAGAAAAGCTTTTTTTTTCACCATTTTCCTTATAATCAAAATTCATTTGTGAAATGAGCCAAACTTGGATATTCGTAATTATCTCTATTCTTTTTGTTATGGGCACTACAATCATGTTCTCCTCACTGAGATACACGATACTAATGCTTTAGATTTATAGGAAAAGCTTTTCCCTCCATCATTTTCCTTATAATCAAAGTTCATTCGAGAAATGAGAAAAACTTGGATACTCGTAACAATCACCATTCCTTTTGTTATTGGCATTGCAATCATGTTCTCCACATTGGGATACAGGATATTGATGCTTTGGATTTGTAACAAAAGTTTCTTTTTCCACCATTTTCCTTATAATTAATGTTTATCCGTGAAATGAGACAAACCTGGACACACTTATTAATCTCTGTTCTTTTTGTTATTGGCATTACGATCATGTTCTCCACATTAGGATACATTAATGCTTTGCATTTGCATGAAAAGCTTCTCCTTTCAAGTTTTTCCTTATAACTAATGTTTACTTGTGAAATGAGACAAACTTCGAAACTCATAATAATCTCCATTATTTTCGTTATGGGCACTACAATCATGTTCTCCACATTTTGGTACACAATCTTAATGCTTTGGATTTGCACGAAAAGCTTTTATTCCCACCATTTTCCTTATAATTAATGTTCATCCATGAAATGAGATAAACTTGGATATTCATAATAATCTCCATTCTTTTTGTTATGGGCACTACAATCATGTTCTCCTCATTGGGATACACGATATTAATGCTATGGATTTGCAAGAAAAGCTTTTCCTTTCACCATTTTCCTTATAATCCAAATTCATCCGTGAAATGAGGCAAACTTGGATACTTGTAATAATCTCCATTCTTTATGTGATGGGCACTACAATCATGTTCTCCTCATTGAGATACACGATATCGATGCTTTGGATTTGCAGGAAAAGCTTTTCTTTCCATCATTTTTCTTATAATCGAAGTTCATTCGAGAAACGAGACAAACTTGGATACTCGTAATAATCTTTATTCTTTTTGTAATTGGCACTACAATCATGTTCTCCACATTGGGATATAGGATATTGATGCTTTAGATTTGCAAGAAAAGCTTCTCTTTCCACCATTTTTCTTATAATTAATGTTCATCCTTGAAATGAGACAAACTTGGAGACACATAATAATCTCTATTCTTTTTGCTATTTGCATTACAATCGTGTTCTCCACATTAGGATACATGATATTGATGCTTTGGATTTGCATGAAAAGCTTTTCTTTCCAAGTTTTTCCTTACAATTAATGGTCACTCATGAATGAGACAAACTTGGACACTCATAATAATCTCCACTCTTCTCGTTATGGGCACTACAATCATGTTCTCCTCATTAGGATACACGATATTGATGCTATGGATTTGCAAGAAAAGCTTTTCTTTCCACCGTTTTCCTTATACTTAATGTTCATTTATAAAATGAGACAAACTTGGATACTAGTAATAATCTCCATTCTTTTTGTTGTGGGTACTACATTCATGTTCTCCTCCTTAGGATACACGATATTGATGCTATGGATTTGCAAGAAAAGCTTTTTTTTCCACCATTTTCCTTATAATCAAAATTCATCTGTGAAATGGGGCAAACTTGGATACTCGTAATATTCTCTATTCTTTTTGTTATGGGTACTGCAATCATGTTCTCCTCATTGAGATACATGATATTGATGCTTTGGATTTGCTAAAAAAGCTTTTCTTTCCATTATTTTCCATATAATTAAAGTTCATCTAAGAAGTGAGACAAACTTGGAAACTCGTAATAATCTCTATTCTTTTTGTTATTGGCACTACAATTATGTTCTCTACATTGGGATACAGGATATTAATGCTTTGGATTTGCAAGAAAAACATTTGTTTCCACTATTTTCCTTATAATTAATGTTCATCTGTGAAATGAGACAAATTTGGACACTCATAATAATCTCCATTCTTTTTGTTATTGGCATTACAATCATGTTCTCCACTTTGGGATACAAGATATTAATGTTTTGGATTTGCATGAAAAGCTTCTCTTTCAACCATTTTCCTTATAATTAATGTTCACTCGTTAAATGAGACAAACTTGGATGCCCGTAATAACCTCCATTCTTTTTGTTAAGGGCACTATAGTCAAGTTCTCCTCATTGGGATACACGATATTAATGCAATGCATTTGCAAGAAAGGCCTTTCTTTCCACCGTTTTCCCTATAATTAATGTTCATTCGTGAAATGAGACAAATGTGGATACTCGTGACAATCTGCATTCTTTTTGTTATGGGCACTACAGTCATGTTCTTCTCATTGGGATACACGATATTGATGCTTTGGATTTGCAACAAAAGTTTTTCTTTGCACCATTTTCCTTATAATTAACCTTTATCCGTGAAATTAGACAAACTTGGATACTCGTAATAGTCTCCATTCTTTTTGTTATGGGCACTACAATCATGTTCTCCACATTTTGATACATAATCTTGATGCTTTGGATATGCAAGAAAAGCTTTGCTTTCCACTATTTCCCTTATAATTAATGTTCATCTGTGAAATAAGACCAATTTGGGTACTTGTAACAATCTCTATTCCTTTTGTTATTGGCACTACAATCATGTTCTCCACAATGTGATACACTGTCTTGATGCTTTGGATATGGAAAAAAGGCTTTTCTTTCCACCATTTTCCTTATAACCAAAGTGTGAAATGGGACAAACTTGGATACTCGTAACAATCTCCATTCTTTTTGTTATTGGCACTACAATCATGTTCCCTATATTGGGATACATGATATTGACGCTTTGGATTTGGAAGAAAAGCTTTTCTTACCACCATTTTCCTTCTAATTAATGTTCATCTGTGAAATGAGACAAACTTGGATACTCGTAAAAATCTCCATTCCTTTTGTTATGGGCACTACAATCAAGTTCTTCTCATTGGGATACACAATATTGATGCTATGGATTTGGAAGAAAAGCTTTTCTTTCCACCATTTTCCTTATAACTAATGTTCATCCGTGAAATGAGACAAACTTGGATACTCGTAACAATCTCCATTCTTTTTATTATGTGTGCTACAATCATGTTCTCCTTATTGGGATACACAATATTGATGCTTTGGATTTGCAAGAAAGCTTTTCTTTCCATAATTTTCCTTCTAACCAAAGTTCATCCAAGAAATGAGACAAACTTGGATACTCGCAATAATCTCCATTCTTTTTGTTATTGTCACTACAATCATGTTCTCCATAATGGGTTAGAAGATATTGATGCTTTGGATTGCATGAAAAGCTTTTCTTTCCACCATTTTCCTTGTAATTAGGGTTCATCTGTGAAATGAGACAAACTTAGATACTCTTAATAATCTCCATTTTTTGTTATGGGCACTATATCATGTTTTTTTCATTGGGATACACGACATTGATGCTTTAGATTTGCGAGAAATGTTTTTCTTTCCACCATTTTCCATATAATTAATGTTCATCCATGAAATGAGACAAACGTGGATACTCGTAACAATCTCCATTCTTTTTGTTATGGGTGCTATAATCATGTTCTCCACATTTTGATACACGAACTTGATGCTCTGGATTTGCAATTAAAGCTTTTCTTTCTGCCATTTTCCTTGTAATTAATGTTGATCCGTGAAATAAGATAAACTTGGATACTTGTAACAATATCCATTCTTTTTGTTATGGGCACTACAATCATGTTCTCCATATTTTGATACATGATCTTGATGCTTTGGATTTGCAAGAAAAGCTTTTCTTTCCACCATTTTTCTTATAATTAATGTTCATCCATGAAATGAGACAAACTTGGATACTCATAATAATCTCCATTCTTTTTGTTATTGGCACTACAATCATGTTCTCCTCATTAGGATACACGATATTGATGCTATGGATTTGCAAGAAAAGCTTTTCTTTCCACCATTTTCCTTATAATCAAATTTCATTTGTGAAATGAGGCAAACTTGGATACTCGTAATAATCTCCATTTTTTTTGTTATGGGCATTGCAATCATGTTCTCCTCATTGAGATACATGATATTGATCCTTTGGATTTGCAAGAAAAGCTTCTCTTTCCATCATTTTCCTTATAATCAAAGTTTATCTGAGAAATAAGATAAACCTGGATACTCATAATAGTCTCCAATTTTTTTGTTATTAGCACTGCAATCATGCTCTCCATATTAGGGTACAGGATATTAATGCTTTGGATTTACTTGAAGAGCTTTCCATTCCACCATTTTCCTTATAGTTAATGTTCACTTGTGAAATAAGAAAAACTTGGATACTCATAATAATCTCCATTCTTTTTTTTATTAGCACTACAATCGTGTTCCCCGCATTGGGATACATGATATTCATGCTTTGAATTTGGAAGAACAGCTTTTCTTTCCACCATTTTCCTTGTAATTAATGTTCATTCGTGAAATGAGACAAACTTGGATACTGGTAATAATCTCCATTCCTTTTGTTATGGGCACTACAATCATGCTCTCCTTATTGGGATACACGATATTATGCTTTGAATTTACAAGAAAAGCTTTTTTTCCACCATTTTCCTTATAATTAATGTTCATCCACAAAATGAGACAAACTTGGATACTCCTAATAATCTCTATTCTTTTTATTATGGGCACTACGATCATGTTGTCCTTATTGGGATACACGATATTGATGCCATGGATTTGCAAGAAAAGATTTTCTTTCCACCATTTTCCTTATAATCAAATTTCATCTGTGAAATAAGGCAAACTTGGATACTTGTAATAATCTCCATTCCTTTTGTTATGGGCATTGCAATCATGTTCCCCTCATTGAGATACACGATATTGATGCTTTGGATTTGCAAGAAAAGCTTTTCTTTTCATCATTTTCCTTATAAACAAAGTTTATCTAAGAAATGAGACAAACCTGGATGCTCGTAATAGTCTCTAATTTTTTTTGTTATGGGCACTACAATCATGCTCTCCACATTGGGATATAGGATATTTGATGCTTTGGATTTGCTTGAAGAGCTTTCCATTCCACCATTTTCCTTATAATTAATGTTCACTCGTGAAATGAGATAAACTTGGATACTTATAATAATCTTTATTCTTTTTGTTATTGGCACTACAACCGTGTTCCCCGCATTGGGATACACGATATTCATGTTTTGAATTTGGAAGAAAAGCTTTTCTTTCCACCATTTTCCTTGTAATTAATGTTCATTCATGAAATAAGACAAACTTGGATACTCATAATAAACTCCACTTTTTTTTTTTTTTCTGGCCATTCCCATCAAGTTCTTCACATTGGCTACACGATATTGATGCTTTGGATTTGCAAGAAAAGCTTTTATTTCCACCATTTTCCTTTATAATTAATGTTCATCTGTGAAATGAGACAAACTTGGATACTCATAATAATCTCCATTCTTCTTGTTGTTGGCACTACAATCATGTTCTCCATATTGTGATGCATGATCTTGATGCTTTGGATTTGCAAGAAAAGCTTTTCTTTATGCCATTTTCCTTATAATCAAACTTTATCCATGAAATGAGACGAACATGGATGCTCGTAATAATCTCTATTCTTTTTGTTATAGGCACTACAATCATGCTTTCCTCATTGGAATACATGAAATTGATGCTTTGAATTTGCAAGAAAAGATTTTTTTTCCATAATTTTCCTTATAATCAAAGTTCATTCATGAAATGAGACAATCTTAGATACTCTTAGTAATCTCCATTCGTTTTGTTATGGGCACTACAATCATGCTTTCCTCATTGGGATACACAATATTGATGCTATGGATTTGCAAGAAAAGCTTTTCTTTCCACCATTTTCCTTATAATCAAAATTCATCAGTGAAATGAGGCAAACTTGGATACTCGTAATAATCTCCATTCTTTTTGTTATAGGCACTACAATTACATTCTCCTTATTAGGATACATGATATTGATGTTTGGATTTGCAAGAAAAGCTTTTCTTTCCATCATTTTCCCTAAAATCAAAGTTCATCCGTAAAATAAGACAAACTTGGATACTCATAATAATCTCCATTCTTTATTTATTGGCACTACAATCATGCTCTTCACGTTGGGATAGACGATCTTGATGCTTTAGATTTGCAAGAAAAGCTTTTTTTTCCACCATTTTCCTTACAATCAAAGTTCATCCGTGAAAAAAGACTAACTTGGACACTTATAATAATCTCTATTCTTTTTGTTATGGGCACTACAATCATGTTCTCCTCACTGGGATGCACGATATTGATGCTTTAGATTTGCAAGAAAAGCATTTCTTTCCATTATTTTCCTTCTAATCAAAGTTCATCCGTGAAATAGGACAAACTTGATCACTTATAATAATCTCCACTCTTTTTATTATGGGCACCTCAATCACATTCTCCTCATTAGGATACGTGATTTGATGCTCTAGATTTGTAAGAAAAGCTTTTCTTTCCACCATTTTCCCTATAATCAAAGTTCATCCATGAAATGTGACAAACTTGGATACTCATGATAATCTACAATCTTTTTGTTATTGGCACTACAATCATGTTCCTCACATTGGGATAGACAATCTTGATGCTTTGGATTTGCGAGAAAAGCTTTTCTTTCTGCCATTTTCCTTATAATCAAAGTTCATCCATGAAATAAGACAGTCTTAGATACTTATAGTAATCACTATTCTTTTTGTTATGGGCACTACAATCATGTTCTCCTCATTGGGATACACAATATTGATGCTATGGATTTGCAAGAAAAGCTTTTCTTTCTACAATTTTCCTTATAACCAAAATTCATCAACGAAATGAAGCAAACTTGGATACTCATAACAATCTCCACTCTTTTTCTTATAGGCACTAAAATCACATTCTCCTCATTAGGATACATGATATTGATGTTTGGATTTGTAAGAAAAGCTTTTTTTCCATCAGTTTCCCTAAAATCAAAGTTCATCCGTGAAATGAGACAAACTTGGATACTCATAATAATCTCCATTCTTTTATTTATTGGCACTATAATCATGTTCTTCATATTGGGATAGACGATCATGATGCTTTAGATTTGCAAGAAAAGCTTTTCTTTCCACCATTTTCCTTACAATCAAAGTTCATGCGTGACAAAAAACTAACTTGGACACTCATAATAATCTCCATTCTTTTTGTTACGGGCACTACAATCTTATTCTCCTCATTATGATACATGATATTGATGTTTGGATTTGCAAGAAAAGCTTTTCTTTCTACCATTTTCTTTACAATCAAAGTTCATCCATGAAATGGGATAAACATGGATACTAGTAATAGTCTCCATTTTTTTTTGTTATAGGCACTACAATCATGCTTTCTTCATTGGGATACATGAAATTGATGCTTTGGATTTGCAAGAAAAGATTTTTTTCCATAATTTTCCTTATAATCAAAGTTCATTCGTGAAATGAGACAATCTTGGATACTTATGGTAATCTTCATTCTTTTTGTTATGGGCACTATAATCATCTTCTCCTCATTGGGATACACAATATTGATGCTATGGATTTGCAACAAAAGATTTTCTTTCTACCATTTTTCTTAAAATCAAAATTCATCAGTGAAATGAGGCAAACTTGGATAGTCGTACTAATCTCCATTCTTTTCATTATAGGCACTACAATCACATTGTCCTCATTAGATACATGATATTGATGTTTGGATTTGCATGAAAAGCTTTTCTTTCCATTATTTTCCCTAAAATCAAAGTTCATACGTGAAATGAGACAAACTTGGATACTCATAATAATCTCCATTCTTTTATTTATTGGCACTACAGTCATGTTCTTCATATTGGGATAGACGATCATGATGCTTTAGATTTGCAAGAAAAGCTTTTCTTTTCATCATTTTCCTTATAATCAAAGTTCATCTGTGACAAAAGACTAACTTGGACACTCATAATAATCTCCATTCTTCTTGTTATGGGCACTACAATCATATTCTCCTTATTATGATACATGATATTAATGTTTGGATTTGCAAGAAAAGCTTTTCTTTCTACCATTTTCTTTACAATCAAAGTTCATCCGTGAAATGAGATAAACATGGATACTAGTAATAATCTCCATTTTTTTGTTATGGGCACTACAATCATGCTTTCTTCATTGGGATACATTAAATTGATGCTTTGGATTTGCAAGAAAAGATTTTTTTTTGCATAATTTTCCTTATAATCAAAGTTCATTTATGAAATGAGACAATCTTGGATACTTATGGTAATCTCCATTCTTTTTGTTATGGGCACTATAATCATCTTCTCCTCATTGGGATACACAATATTGATGCTATGGATTTGCAGGAAAAGCTTTTCTTTTTACCATTTTTCTTAAAATCAAAATTCATCAGTGAAATGAGGCAAACTTGGATACTCATACTAATCTCCATTCTTTTTGTTATAGGCACTGCGATCACATTGTCCTCATTAGGATATACGATATTGATGTTTGGATTTGCATGAAAAGCTTTTCTTTCCATTATTTTCCCTAAAGTCAAAGTTCATCTATGAAATGAGACAAACTTGGATACTCATAATAATCTCCATTCTTTTATTTATTGGCGCTACAATCATGTTCTTCACATTGGGATAGACGATCTTGATGCTTTAGATTTGCAAGAAAAGTTTTTCTTTCCACCATTTCCTTACAATCAAAGTTCATCCATGAAAAGAGACTAACTTGGACACTCATAATAATCTTCATTCTTTTTGTTATGGGAACAACAATTATGGTTTCCTCTTTGGGATACATAATATTGCTGCGTTAGATTTGCAAGAAAAGCTTTTCTTTTGATCATTTCCCTTGTAATTAACGCTTATCTGTGAAAGGGGACAAACTTGGATACTCATAATAATCTCCACTCTTTTTGTTATTGGCACTACAGTCATGTTCTCCATATTAGGATACATGATATTGATGCTTTGGATTTGCGAGAAAAGCTTTTCTTTCCATTATTTTCTTTATAATCAAAGTTCATCCGAGAAATGAGACAAACTTAGATGCTCATAATAATCTCCATTCTCTTTGTTATTGGCAATATAACCTTGTTCTCCACATTGGGATATAGGATATTGACACTTTGGATTTGCATGTAAAGTTTCTCTTTCCACCATTTTTCGTATAATTATTGTTCACTCGTGAAATCAGACAAACTTGGGTACTTGTAATAATCTCTATTCTTTTTGTTATGGGCACTACAATCATGTTCTTCGCATTAGGATACACAATCTTGATGCTTTGGATTTGCAAGAAAAGCTTTTCATTCCACCATTTTCCTAGTAATCAAAGTTCATCCGTGAAATAGGATGAACTGGATACTCGTAATAGTCTCTATTCTTTTTGTTATTGGCACTACAATCATGTTATTCACATTGGGATAGATGATCTTGATGCTTTGGATTTGCAAGAAAATCTTTGTTTTCCACTATTTTCCTTATAATCAAAATTCATCCATGAAATGAGATAAACTTGGATACTCGTAATAATCTCTATTTTTTTGTTATGGGCACTACAATCATGTTCTCCTCATTGGGATACACAATATTAATGCTTTGGATTTGTAAGAAAAGGTTTTCTTTCGATCATTTTCCCTGTAATCAATGTTCATCTGTGAAATGGGACAAACTGGGATACTCATAACAATCTCTATTCTTTTTGTTATTGGCACTACAATCATGTTCTCCACATTAGGATGCACGATATTGATGCTTTGGATTTGTAAGAAAAGCTTTTCTTTCCACCTTTTTCCTTGTATTATTTTTCATTCATGAAATGGGACAAACTTGGATACTCGTAATAATCTGCATTCTTTTCATTATTGGAACTATAATCATGTTCTCCAGGTTGTGAGGCACGATCTTGATGCTTTAGATTTGCAAGAAATGCCTTCCTTTCCACCATTTTCCTATTAATCAAAGTGTATCCGTGAGATGAGACAAACATGGATACTCATAATAATCTCCATTCTTTTTGTTATGGGCACTACAATCATGTTCTCCTCATTGGGATACACAAAATTGATGTTATGGATTTGCAAGAAAAACTTTTTTTTCGACCATTTTCCTTATAATCAAAATTCATCAGTGAAATGAGGCAAACTTGGATACTTGTAATAATCTCTATTCTTTTTCTTATAGGCATTGCAATCACATTCTCCTTATTAGGATACATGATATTGATATTTGGATTTGCAAGAAAAGCATTTATTTCCATCATTTTCCCTATAATCAAAGTTCATCTGTGAAATGGGACTAACTTGGATACCCGTAATAATTCCATTCCTTTTGTTATAGGCACTACAATGACATTTTCCTTATTGGAATACATGATTTTGATGCTCTGGATTTGCAAGAAAAGCTTTTCTTTCCATCATTTTCCCTATAACCAAAGTTCATCCATGAAATGAGATAAACTTGGATACTCATAATAATCTCTATTCTTTTATTTATTGGCACTACAATCATGTTCTTCACATTAGGATAGACGATCTTGATGCTTTGGATTTGCAAGAAAAGCTTTTCTTTCCACCATTTTCCTTATAATCAAAGTTCATTCGTGAAATTTGACAAACTTGGATACTCGTTGTAATCTCCATTCTTTTTGTTATTGGTACTACAATCATGTTCTCCACGTTGGGAGA